>CM040245.1:186066664-186111872 GCA_022545495.1 Chrysanthemum lavandulifolium | reverse complement strand
ACCTAGCTATATTACATCAACTAACTAGGCATAAACAAGTAAAAACTTGTAGCAAGCGAGCATCCCGCATCCAGCCCAATCTACAAAGGGAGCAAGTTAACCTAGGAAGTCCTCCTTAAAAACCCTTTCCAAGAAAAACCCAGCGGAAAAACCTTGGAGTAGGGAAAAGAGTACAACCTCACGGCGACTCCCTTGAGATATACAAATACTTGGAATCTTCCATTTATCAAGGATCAAGCGAGACCGCGAGGTTAGCTTCTTGAACTTGAAGGTAACCAACAACCGAATAGTAGAGACAATGATGCTAACCACTTTCGCAATGATGAGACTTCTTACGCTTGAAAATCCTAGCATTGCGCTCCATCAAGATAAAGTATGTAGTAGCCGCAGTAGTAACCGAAATGATGCTACCAACCGACCGCCCTTAGATATAGGAATAAAACAGAATAATACTCTCCAAAGAAGGCGGGACCGCATCCATGCCGGATAAAACACGGACACGAAACCAAACACGATAGAAAACTGCACTCAAAAAATAAATGAGAATGAGAATCCGGAACCAATTCACAAAGCGGGCATCTAGCGAATCCAAGTCAATATTAGGACCAACATCCCATTGTCGCATCCTATCTTGCGTCTTCACACGCTTAATAGCGAGCCACAAGTGTATTGCATGCCTCGGGATACAATGAGAGACCAAGGAACATTACGACCAACCACACCATTAAGACGCATAGAATCACATGCACCCAAAATCGAAAAACCACTAAAATTACCATCCGACTTGCGCCATAATAATCCATCAGCGGTATCATTAAGATTAGGGACCGAATTGCGACTAACAATGGAAAGCGAGATAACGATTCCACCGCCATCGCTAAACACCATTAGCATCGGATCACAAACCGAATCGGATAAATTAAAACTGCCGGGCAATATCTCTAGCGATAAGCAAATCACGAATCGGGCTTAACGACACCACCTATCAAACCAAACCGATGTGTCCTTTCCATTATTGATCTTATGCCGGATAAATGAGCGAATTTTTGGTCGAATCGCAAGAAGCTTGCGCCATCCTGCTAACATCCCCAAACATGGGACATCCCAAAAGCTTCTCCGAGTTTATAAGAATGAATCCATTGAACCCATAACGACTCTTTATGTGTCAAAATACTCCAAATGTGTGTAGTCATGAGGGCAATGTTAAAATCCTCAAACGTCGAATACCAAGACCACCTTCTTTTCTTCGGCTTACAAACAGATTCCCAAGCAACCTTAGCCTTTCCTTCTTCATTTCTCCTTGACACCAAAGGAAACCCTCATAAGTTGCTCTCTAACTCATGTATATCTGAGTAAGAAGAATAAAGGCGAAGCCAATCGGATGCATAGATGATAAAAGCAGACCTCACCAACCAAGCCTACCCGCAAGAGATAAGAACTTATTACGCCAATCATTCACATGACCTTCCAACTTTCAAAGAAGCACCTTACAGTCCCTATAAAGAAGTCTCAAGATATAAGGGAACCCCAAGATACCGACAGGGAGAGAACCTTCCATGTGGCATAGGCGGAGAATAGCGACTTT
This sequence comes from Chrysanthemum lavandulifolium, assembly GCA_022545495.1. Lineage (NCBI taxonomy): Eukaryota > Viridiplantae > Streptophyta > Magnoliopsida > Asterales > Asteraceae > Chrysanthemum > Chrysanthemum lavandulifolium. The sequence continues at coordinate 186,110,287 of CM040245.1, read as the reverse complement.
AATAGCATTAGGCACATTACAAAGAAAGTCAGACTTTTAGGGATACTTGGGACAAGACCGAAAAGTTCTTGAAATCCTCCAAAGCCTGCATAATGACATTAACAGAATCCACGATGGCCTCTAGCGAACAAGAAGAGGTCATCGCAAAACAAAAGTTAATAATTCTCATTGTTCACACAAATGATGAAACCGAAAATCCACCGCATTAGAAACCTTTATTCGCAATATAAGAGTTAAAACTTCCATAACCGTGAGTAAACAAATAGGGAGATAACGGGTCACCTTGTCGAAGACCCGCTTACCTTTAAACCAACCATGAAGATCCCCATGTTAATACATATAGAATAAGATGTAGATGAGATACATACCATGATCCAGCCAACCATTTTGCGTGAAAACCAAACCCAATCGTAATAGCTTTAAGAAAAGCCCAATCAACCATATCATATGCCTTCCGAATATCAACCTTAAACGCACATCTAGGTGGACCTCTCCTACATGATAATTCCGCATAAGCTCTTGGGTAAGTAATATATTATCGGATATACGACGACCCGGACAAAGGATTGATTAATACTAACCAACCGACCAAGGCCTTCTTTAATACGATTAGCAAGGATTTTGCTAATGCACTTATACATGACATTACTGACAAGAAATAGGCCTATAGTCATTAATCTTAGATGGGGTAGACACTTTAGGGATCAACAAGATAATGGTATGATTAATCTCCTTAAAACTTACCATTCATGAAGAAATCCCAACATCGATATAACCTCAACACTCATTAATATCCCATGCTTTCTTAAAGAAAGCGGTAGTGTAACTCATCGGGACCGGGAGCTTTATCATCCCCATAGAAAATATAGCCTCCTTTATCTCAAGATCCGTGACGTGACGAACCATCGAATTAGCCAATTGGTGTGAAATAACATTAGAAAATATACCGTACTCATCAAATGGACTACAATTGCCTTCAATACCAAGAAACTGTTCATAATGAGCAACAAAAGCACCTGCAACCTGATGACCCTCATACAAGACATTGTTTGCATCTCTCACCAATTCAATACGGTTACGGGCACATTTGCTTTTAACAATATTATGAAAGTAAGCCGTATTAGAATCACCTGCATGAAGCCATTGAACTTTAGATTTCTGCTTTAAAGACCTGTAACAACTCGTAAATTTCCCTACTAATTTTTCGCGTCTAGATTTTTTTTCTTTCTTTTCAATCTATAATCGCGACCAGTTATAGTTAAAATATAAAAATAAACTAGCAAAGCCGACGACAGTATCTTATAACAGTATTTCGAAGACGCTTCCAAAATATAATTTTATATTTTTGGTCTAGGAAGGAATACGCTTCTTCGAGATTCGACAAAACACGTGCAAATTATACTCTTGGGAATAAAGAGATAACTCTTGTGTCTCTCTCTCCCACGTTTCTGTATAACTTGTCCCTCCCTCTCTCCTTTTGTCGACACAACCAGAGAAACAAACATCAAAATGGAGTTCTTCTTCCTTCTGAATAGTCAAACACCAAAAGTATCATCTGCAGCCTTCCACTCTTGATTCTACTCCTCACTAGGCGGCCATGTGATGGTGCTAAAGACAGCAGTGGAAAACGACAAGTGCCAAGAAAGGGTACACTCTCCATTCGAGGTCAAGAAGACTAGAGTCTCTCCTTCCAATTTCTTATCCATAAATAAGATGTAATCTTTCACAAGTTCCTCACTTATCACTCCAAAAACTAGGGTTGGTAAAATTAGGGCTCATGATCGGTTCAAGGGGCTTTTCAAAATTAGTATGGGGGTTCTATTCTTGAGTGCCAGAAGAAGCAAACCCAGAAGTTAATCGTTGTAATTCGAAGCATGTCGCCTCCAGTTGGAATTTCTTTGTATTCGGCCCACTTTGGAAGAATGTAAGATTAAGTATTCTCATTAAGTCTTTTGTTCTTTAGAATTTGTTATCATTGTCACTTTTGAAAATTATATACCGATCGTGTAAAATTGTTTTGAAATTGTTCGAGTTGACAAAAAAATATAATGTTGATACGTTGTTGTTGTAGTGGCTGTCGAGAACCAGGTCATTTCCAGTTATAACATAGTTTATCTTGCTAAATTTGATTTCGGCTTATTTTGATTTTCGGAGTATATAGTTTCGACTTATAGTGCCTCGCGTAGTAGTTGTTGGCCTCGATAAAGTCCTAAGCTCACCGCTAGTGCTTCGGGTCAGTTTCGGGTTCATTTGGTCTTGGTCACGAGGTGGTTTTGTAGTTGATGTAACCTTAGTCATTCTAGAATCAAGTTAAAGCAGTAACCCACTTTCTTTTTCACAAAACAATTGGTTAGATTTCCTCATCTTCCTAGTCACTATAAATAAGTTTTGAGAACTTATTTGGTTGCCTTTTTGTTGGCATTCAATCCTGGCGAGACCAACGTATGATCTCGTGTGTGTGACGTGGTTCGATTCGACCACAGCTCGGGTATATCCGTTCATTTAAGTTCGTGTCGCAGTCACACCACAAATAGTGTTGAGCTGCTATTTTCAACTAAACATTTAGGCTACACCTGCTGACTCATTTCTACTTATATTTCCTACTTATTTGCGTGGCTTAAATATTGGCTTTCGACTTATGTCTTTAGCTTAATGTAGTCTCGACTGAGATGGAGTCATGTTCAATATGTGCCCAAACAGCCCCTAGCCGTAAGGTTGATGGACGGCGAGTCCTTGATTTTTATTAACAGCTAGGGAACTCACCCTTGTGACTATCTCAGCCTTGGTGGGCATTGGTCCCGATAAGCAAACGACTCCCAAGTCGAGTTGCTTACTTGACTCGGGCCAACAAGGAAACACCCCGAAGGGTGTTAATGCTCGGTCTAAAGATAGGCCATGGGACGGTCGTGAAGGACTCACGGGAGTCCAAAGTTTCCGTTGTACAAAAGAATCTTGAGGAGTTACGATTGTGGGCGTTCGGTCTTAGTCTTGTCGAAATTCTGAGTGCACTAGGATTCTTATAACTGGGTTGCTAGAACTCGATATCGAAACCTTTGGCTCACTCACCCGATGTAGAAATATAATGCCTCACAGTTATGACTTATGACATTCGGACACTTTTACAGAATGTGGCCAAGGATCCTCGTGGCAAAAGGCTATGTATTAATTGGTTGATAATGGGCCAAAGCCCATCCCCATTGTTGGGTTCTCACCAGGCCACAGTCCACCTCAATGGGGTGCGTCTTTCTTTTACCCTATAAATCAAAATGTGTGTAAATTCTTACTCAAAGTAAATGTTTAGCTAAACATTGAAATTTTAATGGCTCTGCTGGGTAGTCGTACATCGTACTCAATCTTTCCCGAAACACGTTATCGACTTATCCAAGACATACACCATGACAATTTTCCCTTGTCACATATAAGCCAACACAACTTGTACCATATAGATATAACTATTTGATCATTACACATCTCGAACGTGATACTTCATAATATCAAAATCATAAAAACATAAGTCTCAAGACCAATTAATAAAGATGTGAAACTTAATAACATACCATTCAAATGAGGATGAGATTTGCATAAATTAGAAACTTATATTTTTACATAGACCAAATGAAATGTTTTTTTTTATAATTCCAGTGTGTTAGAAACATAAACTTATAAGCATGTTTCTTTTAAACCAAATATTCAAATTGGTAAGACTTGTTATAAAGACTTTTTGACATTAGTCATCATAATCAAATACGGATATTTATCTAAGCCACGCCAAATTTTCTACAAATAAACTATATATTTCGATAACAATTGAAGTAATTATGTTGACACATACTTTATTTTTACAAGTTTGATCATTTTGCTTAACCATTCTTTTAAAAGTGTATACATGTATATTAATAACACGTGAAAGGTATTTACTAATATATATACAAGTTATATTGTACTTAAAACTTTTCTTTATACAATTATTAGTAACGACATAAACATATAAATATGAATTCTATATACATGGGTATATGTATATATACTTCCTTCATCTAAAGATATCCACTTAAGTCCGATAGTGTCCTAATATATGTACATGTCTTTTGTACATCGTCATTCAGTTACCATCAAACTAAAGTCTTGTTCATCCTTGATATCTTGTTCTGCGTGTACCTTTCCAAGTATTATCTTTTAGTCATCATTGAACCAAAGTCGGAATTCTTTCATTGAGATTTCTTTCCATGTCATACCCTCATAAGCCGAGATCCACACAAATCTTTGTATATTCTACTAAGATAAATAATGCCACATAAACAACAACAACAATAAAAACAAAAACATTTAAAATTTATAAAGTTAATTAAACTTTATCGAGTCTTAAACATTAATAAAGACTAAGTTATCAGACTAATCTAGGTTGCGTATTGGAGCTACTTGTTACTTGATCTCTTTGTGCTTTATTCACCGAATCAAGGTGAGTTTATAGCCCCACTTTTACTCTTATTTACTTGCTTTATAAAACTATGGGGTGAAAAACATGCAAAACTCTTTTCGGACTGGCCAGAAAACACTATTACGTGAAACAACCTTGAATCCCAACTATACTACCGTTAGTTCCTTTGGGGAGGCGCGATTGTTATGAATAGATCTATTGGGATGACACCCCGTTCGAGTTTGACGGATAGGTAAACGTCCGGGCGTATACCGCTTATGAAAACAAGTAAAGCAGGGAATATGAAACTCACTTAGTAAACTGACGAGATGACAAGTATGAGTACACCGAGGTATAAAGTGATGCGTTATCCGGGACCTAGTACCAATGATATGATATGATATGCAATGAGTAATGTTATGCATGCATTTCAGTATATTATTTATACCATTTACGAGTTTTTGAAAATATTACTTGTCGCCGAAAAATACTCTTTTGACGCCTTGACCAATCAAAAATCACTTTACATGTTTTACGCCAAAATGTCATCCCACAATGGTTTTATAATGATTTTGGTGAAATTACCACTTTTCGTCGCAAAACACATGTCGTTGGAAAATCATGAAATCAACAAAAATGGCTTCGGAAAATTAGTCAGAACGCGGTCAATATCGATCGTTAGAGAACGAACTTACGGTTTTGGAAAGTTTGTATTGATATCTAAAAGTTTCAGTTCAGGAGTTTTCGTCCAAAAGGTCTCGATCATAAAGATATCAAAGGCTAAAGATAGTGATTTTGGCTAATTGTGTGCAGAAAATAAGTTTCGGCCAAGTTTGAACATCCGTAATTAATTCACTATAAATCCGCTTTACAAACAGCTTTTTGTTTTGAAAAATATGGCCGGTGAACTTGATTTTTACTAAAAGACAATTTGTTCCAAAAGTTTTGCATCATAGTTAAAATCGCGCAAACATAGCCCTTATACTAATGAAATACTTGAATCGTAGAAATAATATAATTTTTCGTAAATAATAATTACTGACAACTTAATAAAACGTGCATATATTTGTCGTTTCAAATCCGCTTTCTACGTAAAATATGTCCTAACCTTCAGATCAAGTAAACTAATATATTTTGATAAGTCGAAATAATTTGTGAAGCTTAAGGCCGTTTTTGACCCGAACAAACTAAAACCTGCAAGCTGAATTTTCTGAAAAGTATATTTTTATTAGTCAAACTTTAAAAATTCACCACGGCTTCGTTATAAGTCCGTTTTATCCGCTCAAAGGCCAATGGATTCGCTTTTAAAGTATATTTTCTAAATATCAAGGCCAAAATGTCGCACCAACAGTAGGTTTTCCAGAAATTCGAAATATGGACAGAACATAAAAATATAGTTATCGAAAATAGTTTTTCTCGGACAAAACCTATTCTAATCCCTTCAAATCAACTCCAAAACTAATCTAATCCTACCATACACCTTCTTAGGGTGTCATGGGTTCCTAATCACCATCAAGACCAAAGAATACCATGGGAATATTTATAGGATGACCAATATGTATATATAACTCCATAAATCATGAAATAAATGGTATAAATCACATATCATGCATATAAGCTCCAAAAATGAAAAGAAACATATGAAAATGAAAAGGAAACATGAAAATGATAAAAAAACAAGCTTACTAGTGAAAGTGATGAGGTGATTAGAACCAAGGATTAACCTAAACACCCTAGGTTTTATTTCAAAACCTTGATTAAGAGTGTAATCTAGATTGTATATCGTATTGATTGCGTGTCTTGGAAATACACTTGTTGGGCTTTTATTTATCATGCTTCAGATGCATGCATTGTCGTAGTTTGGTCGCATGAACTTGGTACTAGCGTAATAGCCTTTTGCATATAGTGTCATTTACGGAGATGCTATATGTGCAATCGGGTCCAACTTGATTTCTTAAACTTAAACCTATGAACTCACCAACCTTTGTGTTGACATTTTAGCATGTTTTTCTCAGGTTTACTTATTGGCATGGGCAATGGCAAAGGCATTCGTTGGAGACTGGCATCCGAAGTGTTTCCAAACATTTTAATACAACTTTTAATGGGACAACATATATTTTTATGGGCTTTACTTCCGCACTTTGAAACAATGATGTAAAACTATTTCTTAAATAAATCTTTATTTTGAAAATGGAATACAATTTCCATTCTTTATTACCTTGTGTTGTGTATATTGATTTAGTAGCACCCCATGACCCGAACGCTTCCGTAGGAAACCCAATTCCGTGGACATGGAATGTCTGCAATCTTAAAAGATGTTACATACATCAAGTGTAAGCAACTCACCCCCTGCGGACTCCGCAGAGGAGGGTTGATATCGCAATTTATCTTTCTATATTGTAATATTTTTATCTTGAATGAAAAAAGGTGAAGCTTAGCTACCTTCACCAACTTTTACTTTAAATTCTTCAAATAATTTACTTTAAAAGAAATATCGACATATGTAAATAAGACGCATACATTCAAGGTGACCCATACAACGTTATTCCGAATAACTAAAGGTTGAGTAACCTCAAAATTAACTCAAGATACGTAAGAGATATTGCAAGTCCAGTATCGGGAGAATAACCCACAAGTATTCAACTAAGACTATTATAATAAGCACACCAGTGTGAGGATTAAAATAGCAAAAATTGAAGAGTTTCGAAACAACAAAATGTGCATATGATAGACAGTCTACAAAACAAAAGTGCCGCGCTTTGGCAGGCCACAAAACAGGTAAAATAAAAGAGCATTATACAATAACGACACATTAAGCTGAAACCCTAAAACGTCTCTCTCTATGGGTGTTCTAGCCGCCACCCTAAAATCCAATTTCGACCATAAACAACCCTTCAAATCGCCTCTCTACCTTTAAACATTTGTTTCTCTACCGTTTCTCGCTTAGTAATACCTTTGTTTAATTGGTATGCAATCGATTTGATGGTTGTGTGTTCATATGGGTGGCGGAGTTTATTGTGTCCTAGTACCTAAATTTTCAATCGTTTTTTTCATTTAATTCGTCCTTAGATCATGTTTATCATTCTATATCTGATTCTATTCAGATTTATTGATGATCATCACGATTCTTGGTCGTTTTTATGGAATTAGTTGCTTTTTAAGGTTTTGGAATATGTTCTTAATTGATGGTGATGTACATATATGCGGCTGCTGCTTATCGAATGAAACCCCAACTTTAGGGTTTCGTTTTATTTTCGCTGGTATATGTATATTGGTACGTGATGGTTCTTCATCTATATGTTCTATATCTGATTCATGTATGTGGGTTACGAGAGAGGTGATTGTTCATGGTATTAGGGTTTCTAAACCCTAGTTTGTGATGTTATGTCCAGGTTTGATCTTTGGTTATGTGGTCAAATCATTTTCTAGTTAGGGTTTCAATTTACCCTAGGTGTGTTTGAATCATCGTTATCTGTTGTGTTGGGTACATGATGATGATATTATGTGGGTACGCTTGTAGTGACCTGGTGTTTGGGTGACATATATCAAGATTTTCATTCGTGAATATGTTGCTGTTTGTTCCATTACTGGTCTTGTGTTCGTATTGCTGGAAGTTAGAGTTTGGGGAACTCTATAATCATCACATAATGGTACGCTTGCATGTTTGCTGTTGAATCATGTTTTTAGTGAGCGGTATCATGTTCCTAATATTATTAGGATTCTTCGTATTTGACTGGTTCCTTTGTACAACTGTTATTTTATGATGACGAGGATCAAGTCAGATTTGGTTATGTTGGTACAAGTCTAGTGGACGCTCGAATTGGCAAATGGTCTTCTTCTTGATATTAGTTCTTGCCGGTTTTTGGTTGTTATCTGGACTTGTGGTTTGTTGGTGAAGTGTTTCAAGGTGCTGCTGTAAACAGGTCATTTGACGCAATTTTTGGGCATATTGATTATGATTTCATCATGTAAGTTTGTTTTCTAGTTGGTCCATTGGCGAAGAAGATAATTTAGGTGATTCGATTGCTAAGTTTAAGCTCTTATGGGAGTTTGATACTTGGCATATTCATGTTCCTTTTCTGACCTATGGTGTGGTGGTTATTATTCTTAACATGTGGGTCGAGATAAGGATGTTGTTTCTGTAAGTTAAGGTCCGGCAACCCTACATTTCGTCTAAGGCTGATCATTATACACCGGGTTACATTCTTAGCTACAGTTTCACACCATCGAAACTTGTAGCAGATGAGGTATTGGAATATAGTCTTAGTATTGATTTGGTCCCTATCGGATGAATGGGGGTTTCGTTGTAGTTGTTTGGTGTCGGTTGGTACTGATTCGTTTCTAGTACTACCATCGCTAAGGCTTCATCGTTGAAGGTTATGGACTTCTATGACGACTTTTGAAGAATCAAATGTTTTTACTTGAGTTTTTAATTTGTAATCTTAGAGTCGTGGTAGTTTTTATGTTCATTTATTGGCAATAAGAGTGGTTTGTCACTCTTATATTATGGTTATTGGTAGGTTTGTTTTTTTGGGTAAAAGGGTTAATTCACCCCGGTAAAATGCATTACACCAAAAACGTTGAAGTACATAGGATGAGGGTGATATTCCTCACCTCAGTCCCTTAGGACACTTACAGACTCCAATATAAGAATGACACACCATTCCTATAACTTACAATAAAATGAACCTACCAATAATGACAAAGTACATAAAAATTTACAATACTACTCAAGAAAACACTTGATCCTTCTATATCACTATTGCGGTCCATCTTAACATCCATGAAGAAATCACGTAGAAACATCCAAGCGATCTTCAACATAAAATCAGTTTGTAGTAGCAAAGAACACTACAAACCAAGATACGTAACAATCAGCAAAAGGTCTTGAAGAAAAACGATGAAACAAAGGGTTTTGAACAAGACCTTTCAAAACTTAACTTCCAACACTATGACATGATTAGAAGTACCAAAGGCTGCCAAAATGCACCAAGAACATTATTGGTAGGTTTGTTAGGTATGCTATAGGAATGATTTGTCATTCTTATATAAGAGTCTGTAAGTATCCTAAGGGACTGAGATGAGGGAAGTCACCCTCATCCTTTGTACTTCAATGTTTTTGGTGTAATGCATTTTACCAGGGTGAAAAATCCCTTTTACCCAAAAAAACGACACATTAAGCTTGGTCGAACGTGTCCAAAAGTGGGTCCGCCCCAGACTGATTCAGAGCATCCGCACCTGTGTCACTAGCATCACCACTCTGATCAAGCATATTTGACACTTCATAATCAGACACGGAAAGAGGAACGGAACAAGAATAAACAGGTAATAGGGTGACGGCCACTGAACCAGACACACAAGTTGTTCCAAAGTTCACACAGAAAAAGGGCTAATCCAAGAATACCATGTATCTGCAAGAGCTAACCAGTCATGAAGAGAATCCTCCCTTGCCTTTCCGGCTCTCTCAAAGCAATCCTTATTGGAAAAGGACATATGGTACTCACTTACCACAACAGGACTTCCAGATGATGAACAGGAACGGTCAGCCGCTCCAAACAGAACTGAGGGTCAACAGCAGAAGAATTAGAAGCGGATGCTATAGGATAGAGTAAATGCATAATAGTAGAATCTTTAAGAGCCTCCAATGAGGATAAAAAAGGGAATTGAACATCACGAAGCACTTGAAGAGCATTCTCATAATCAGCCTTTGTAGAGGAATTGAAAGCTTCTACATAGAGAGAGGTGTGCCAGCTGTGCCATGACAATGCCCGGCAACAAGCCCATCTTGCATTCCCTTCTCAACAGCATGACTGATGGCTGCACTTAAAGTGCCAAGATAATCTGGAGAATGCCAGCACTTGGACATTGTAAGTCTAAAACCCTCAGACAGCAACCACCGGCGGACCGAAACAGCAGCAAGCAAACAAGGATGGAGCTTCTCCTCCAAATAAAGGGCAACCTTCAGAAAAAGCTCCCTCAAACGGTTAAGCTCTAAGGCATGAGGACGAAGGTCCAAACATTCACTCAGCATTACAAGACCGAAAAAAAAGAGACAAACCTGCTTAACGAGCTCAGCATTACGGGATTCGAGAGAGGAGTTTACACGTCGCAGCTGCCCAAGCTCGTCATCCTTGTCAAAATAGAGGACTCAAGTTCCTTAACCTTAGCAAGAAACACCTCATTCTCTACCAGCTGCCTCAAGAGAGGATACTCGACCGCGAAGAGAAAGCGTCTCAGAAGCTTCAGATTCAGTCTGACATAACCTGGACTATAGTCTGAAAATCATGTCAGCCTGACGACTACACCTATCAGGCAACCTTTCCTTCTCCTGCAAATCACGCTCCACACGCATCCGAACTTCAAAACCAAAACACAGATGGCGAGATGACAAAACATCAAACGCCGAAAGAAACTAATCGTAACTCATCTCGCGGAGTGAAGAAAAAAGTCGGGGAAGGGAAACCCCGTCAACAACTTCACGACAGTCTAAGGGACTATCAAGAAGGGACCCATTGGACACCTTCCAATCCGGAAGATAGCGCTCCTGTGACCGCAAGGGTCCAAACTAACAACAACCCGAATATCATCATCTAAGGGCTGACTAGAAGAAGGACCGGGAATATCTCTGACATTTCGGTCGGCATCTCCACCTGAGGACGAACCACTTAAAAAAGGGGAGGAATTAGGAAGGACATTCCTCAGTACTGGGACAGAAACGGTCGTTACAACAGTAGTGGCAATAACATCTAAAGCAGTTTCAGACGTGGTACAAGAAGTAACCTCAGCCCCAACAGCAGAGGTACTAGAATCAGAAGAAGAATCAAAAGAAATAACAAACCTTTGAAGAGGGCCAATAAAAGGCTCACGCCTAATAGAAGAATCAGCCAAAAACCCAACCTCGCGCTCACGGGTCGTCGAAATAGAAGAAGTAATAAAAGGCACAGTGTGGGGAGCTGTAAAACCAAATTCAGCATCCAAGACACTGTTATTCAACAAAGCTGAAAGCTACCAGCAGGAACGCTACCAACATGAACGCTACCAACAAGCCGCCTGAGGGAAGTCAGGACGAAACCTCTTAGCCGGACTAGAGGGTTCCCCAATAATCAGCGAAGGATTCTCTTTCCTTTTCAATGAAGAACCGGAAGTAGCGAGATCAACATCGGAATCAGTAGCCTCGAGGGCTGACCCACTTTCCATATTAACGTCAGCACCTTCAGGCCCAAAAAGAACATTAACGCCAGCCTCCAATTCATCCTCAGAAAGGGAAGAAGCAATAGGAAGAAGCGGCACTGTATTTTTTTTGGGTAAAGGGGAGTAATCCTGCACCCTGGAAAAATATATTAACCAAAACGTTTAAGTACAACGGATGAGAGTGAATCTCTCACCTCGGCCCGTTACATGGGCAACAGACACACACTAAAAGTGCACTTTAACCAAACATATTACATAAGAAAGACATACCAATCTTATGGACTACCAAACATCCAAATTTACTTCCTACCACGACCTAAGAGACTAACATCATACATGTCACACATATCCTCCAAGTGTCCCGGTAAATTGTAGACTTGAGCAGCATAATCATCAAAATCTTCTTGCTCAAATCCCCCACCTCCCCCAGAAGCTATAAATGACGCCATAGGGTTATCCGGCTCCAAAACCTCATCCTCTTCACTATCAGAACAAGTCACATTCCCGACTTTAGAAAATGGATTACTTACCTTAGTAGCAGAAAAAGTCATAGTCTCCAGAGGCTTAATAGCTGCACCTATATCAACACGAGATTCCTTCCCCCGAGAACCATCCATACCTGCTTCCTTAGTACAACCAGAAGAGTTCACAATCTTCGCCTCGTTAGTAGTAGAATCAACCACAGTACTTGGGATGCCCGTGTCATCTTGCACCTCAAGAGTCCCAAAAGAGTTAGACATAGTAATAGGTGTACCTTTAGCATTAACACTAGCAGCTTCCGGTGCCTTCGTCTTTGCAACATATACCTGCTTCCTAGGTGCAAATCTAGGTCCCTTACCCATATTAATACCACTAGACATCTTCGTACCTTTGGTTTTAGCTTTCCGATTCTGCACCACCTTAAACCCATCATCAGGCTCTTCCAAAGACGAGGTGGGAGCAACATCATGATGCTCCTTAGTACTCTTAGGACAACAAGCATTAACATGCCCAAACACTTTACATTCAGCACAATGTGGAGGTTTCCATTCATATTCAACCTTGATACTTGCCGTAGTAAAACCACTATCGTCCTTTTTAGGGATCGCCATAGTCACCACATGTTTTAGATCAGATTCCGATGATAATTCAACAAGAGCACGTGCAAAACTAATACGACCCCATTAATCAACACACATGGAGCTAGTGAAAGCATCTAACATAATCGGCTTACCCACCTGAGTAGCAATAAGGCTCAACCCGTCTTCCGAATATGCAAGTAATGGCACATTATGCAATTTAATCCACACGGGAACTTTGGTAACCTCACTTTTAGACAATAACACATCAGGAGTCCATTTAGTGAGGATGAGAGGAGAGTTACGAATAATCCAAGGGCCCCGTCGAAGGACAATATCTTTTTGGGTAAAGGGGTTTACCCCGGTAAATATATAACCAAAAAAAGTTAAGTACAAATGGAATGTGGCTGATGTACCACATTAACCTCAAGCAAAAAGCTTGATAAACTAGTGTTTATGACATGCCATAAACACAACAAACCTAGTGAATTACAAATCACCTAACTAGGTAAACAAACAAGAAAAATCTTGAATCAAGCGAACGTCCCGCATCCACCCAAAGGCACGAAGGGAGCAAGGCGACCCAGGAAGTTTGCCTCCTTAAAAACCCTTTCCAAGAAAAACCCATAGGGAAAAACCTTGGATAAGGGAAAAAGAGTACAACCCTTACCTGGCACTCCCCTCGTGAATAAGACATGAGCTTGGAATCTTCCATTTATCCAACAGTAGACGAGACCGAGAGGTTATCTTCTTAAATTTGAAGGTAACCAGCTTCAACCGGACGGTATTGACAATTACTTGAACCACTTCATCAACGGTAGACTTCTTCCTCTTGAAAAGTCTTGAATTGCGTTCCATCCATAAGTAATAGGCAGTAGCAGCAAGTAATAACCGAGAGAGTATGCTAGGAACTGAACGACCTTTTGATATAGGGAGAAGGAACATAAGAACATCATCCAAAATAGGAGGGACGCCATCCATTCCTGATAAAATCCGGACTGTAACCAAACCTGCATAGAAAATTGACATTCAAAAACAAGTGAGGGTGAGAATCCGGAACCGCATCACACGTAAGACATCAAGAAGATTCGGATCAACATCGGGACCAACATCCGATTGTCGTAACCTATCTTGCGCCTTCAACTTCGTTTAATAACAAGCCACATATGTATAGCATGTCGGGGATACAATGAGGGAACCATTGAATATTAAACCACTCAACTCGATCACCCTAGTGCGAAGAGAATCCCAAGCACGAGCAACCGAAAAATCACTAAAGCGCCCTCCAAATCACGCCACACTAAACCATCGTCGGTACCATCCGTAAGAATAGGAATCGGGAGGCTAAATAAATTCGAAATCTAGATAACCAATCCACGTGCCACATCCAATTACCATTAACAATAACATCGAAACCTTATCCGATAGGCTAAAACCAGCCCGACAATGTCTCTAGCAGTGAGCATATCACGGATAGGGCTCAAATCACACCACATATCAAACCATACAGAGGTGCTTTTACCATTATTGATCTTATGCCATATGTAAGGACGTACCTTGGGTCTAATTGCAAGAAGCTTACGCCAACCCCAACTAACATCACCCAAGCAAGGGACATCCCAAAAGCTTCTACCACGTAGTTTATATGAATGAATCCATTTAACCCACAATGACTCCTTATGGGTCGAATACTCCAAATGTGTGTTGCCATAAGAGCAATATTAAAATCACCAATCGGCGAATACCAAGGCCACCTTCTTGATGAGGTTTACAAACCGATTCCACGCAACCTTGGCCTTACCCTTTTCATTTCACCTTGACACCATAAGAAACCTCTCAAAAGCTGTTCCAAATCATGAATGATACAGTAGGAAGGATAAAACCAAGCCCAATATATATGCATCGAGGACAAAACCGATCGACCAATTGAAGCCTACCCAAGAGATAGAAATTTATTACGCCAATCGCTCACACGACTTTCCGGCTTTTCCACAAGAACCTTACAATCCTTATAAAGAAGCACGGGCGATATAAGAGGGACACCAAGATACCTAACAGAAGAGCACCTTCGCAAATGGCATAGATCAAGAATAGCGACTTTCAAAGCATTAGGAACATTACAAAGAAAGTTTGACTTTTGGGATACTTGGGACAAGACCCGAAACATTCTTGAACTCCTCCAGAGCTTGCATAATAACATTAACCGAATCTGGATGGCCTCTAGAAAATAAGAAAAGATCATCTGCAAAACAAAGATTAATAATCCTCTGTTGCTCACACAAATGATGGAACTGAAAATCCGCCGAATTAGAAACCTTTTTCTGCAAGATAAGGGTTAAAACTTCCATAACCAACGTAAATAAATAAGGAGATAACGGGTCTCCTTGTCTAAGACCACGCTTACCATTGAACCAGCATGAAGATCACCATTAACGCATATAGAGTACGAAGTGGAAGAAACACAAACCATGATCCATTCAACCATTTTGTGATGGAAACCAAAACCAACCAGAATTGACTTAAGAAAAGCCCAATCGACCGTACCATATGATTTTTGAATATCCACTTTAAAAGCACATCTAGGCGAACCTCTCCCTCTATGATAGTTACGCATAAGTTCTTGGGTAAGTAATATATTATCAGAAATACGCAGCCCAGGGACAAACGCCGATTGGTTAATACTAACCAAATCACCAAGATCCTCTTTAATGCGATTAGCAATAATTTTACTAATGCATTTATAAAGAACATTGCAACATGAAATAGGTCTATAGTCATTAATCTTAGAAGGGGTGGACACTTTAGGAATCAAGGATATTATGGTGTGATTGATTTCTTTCAGAATCTTACCATTATTAAAAAAGTCCCGAATGGTTGAAGGACAATATCAACACCCTCTTTAGAATCAAACTTAAAGAGGAACACGCCATCGTCATTCTTCATAAGTTTCTTTAACCCAAACTTACCCCACGTGTTAGTGACGTAGTTTTGGACCAAAGGAAACGCAATATTCTTACCAACAAAGAAACCAACAAGAGTATTATCATAACGGTTGAACACACCCTCCATAGCAGCTTTAGGGAGAACCGTATCATGATTAGCAATATGATTCTCATTCACCAGTGGTCGAAAGTTAACTTTCTTAGTAACACGTTCCGGGTTTAATACATTAGCAAACGACCTTCCATCATTAGGCACCTTTTCAGAAGTATTCACGTTAGGAGCAGAAGTATACGCATGTACCACATGCGTAGGTGCAACAAACATACTCTCCTTCGAAGCAATACTAGGAAATTCCAAATTCGATTTCAAAAAAGTATCCTCGTCAGTAGGAATCACATTAACCGAATCCAACCTTTCAGTATTCCAAACAGATTCAAACGCAACATCATCAAATTCATTCCCATCTTGTGCGCTAGGGTTTCGAATAACCCTAGCAGCTTTACGTGGCTCAGGAGCAGCAGCATTAACATCAATTCCATGATCACCTTTAAGCCGTTTTAACCTAGCTTCCAACGCATTAATATCAAGCGTAGCATACGGATTTGAATCCTTGTTCAAGCCAACTTGATCGGCCAAGTTGGTGGCTGCAGTTGCAGCTTTCAGCGAAGACCCATCCTTATCAAAGAATCCTCTTTCCATCTCTCTAAAACCCCACAAACAATCCAAATACACGACACAAAGAAGAAGAAATCAAAACAGCAAGCGCGCATAAGCTACTCGTACAGAATAATGAAAACCCTAACTGAAACGTTAGGGTTTTAACCACAACGAATCTGGTCCTATTCCATGATACAAGACGATTAAACAATGATAGGATTAAGCAGATCGATTAAGGAACCCACCTTCTTACAAAACCAGAAAAATGATTCTTTAAACCCTAATAATTACGATTCTTCAAAACTTACCTAAATCAGGAGAAACAACACCTAAATCCAATCAAGAACCAATTAACAATGGTGTTCAATATCAAAATCGATAGAAGCAAAGAATCCCAAGGAATAGGCAGATTTGAGGAAAAATGATTAAGGGATTTTAGGGTTTAGAAAAATCGCCTAGAGAGAATTCGTTTAGGGTTTAATACCCAGAAGCGGCACTGTACGACGAACAACAACCTCCAAGAGGCTAGGATCCCCCTCACGGCGAGGACACGCAAGCGTTCTGAGTTTAGCAGGATCCAGAGACTGAATATAATCAGGCCAACTCATCACTACAAAATAAGGAAAATAGATCAAAATTTTGATCCGAAAGAAGGGTGTAAACAATTCCAAAAAAAAAACAACAAAAAAAAAAAAAAAACTTACCTGTTCCATCATCATGAAGAAACTCAGGATGCATGTCCTCACCCAAAGAATAGTGGCGGCTCAAACCAACCCAGCAAAGAAATAATTCAAGAAATACCCGAAAAGGAGCAGGATGGGCAACAAGAGTAGTATAATGTTCAACATTATACTCATCAGCACGAGGAATAGGATCTTTCAAACAATTCTTGATGGAACTCCAAGAAAACAAAGCAGGACAGGAAAATTCATCAACCCAGAAAAAACGGTCGTTCCAATTCTTCACAGAATCAAGGGCTTTAGTATAAACCACCGGAACACCATCACGCTTACTGAAAGAGAACCAAACTTTGGCCTTTGTATTAACATAAAAACAGCGAAACAAACCAACAGTAGGCGTAATGCCATGAGCGTGACACAAGATTTCAAAGTGCGAAATCTTACACGCACCAAATATTGAAAGCTGGGAAATATTGATACGATAGTACCTAATCAATTCGACGAGAAAAATTGACAGCAGCAGGCAAAATTTGCAAGGTCGAAAAACCGGGTGTATAAGCCAATCTTTTTCGGAGGATGCTCATGCATCGTATGATTGCGAGAAGGAAGCTTCGGATGAACCTCAGAAGGAATATTGAATTTCTCAAGGAAAGGTTCAAACATCTCTGGAGGAATACCACACTTTATGTCAAAAATCGCACTCATAGCGAGTGGATAGAATCAAAAGCCAAGACGGACAAACGAAGGGATTCTCTTCTCCAAACCCTAGCGGTAAGCCTCGCCTATAAAAGGGGCTCTAATCCCCATACAAGGTACAACTTTCCCTCTCATAATAACACACACATACTCTTACTTCTCTGATAAGAATGTGTACTTAGTCTCATGCTGGAGTCTAATCGTGGGGTCCGTCGCCACGGTAAGGCTAACGGTTTACTCTTCTTGTGCATGGAATTCAATCAAACTACTTGGATTAGTACAAGATCAGCCCACCAACAGCTTGTTAGCCCAATCCAACAAGCAACATTAACACCCATTACAACCCGTCACACTTTTTGTACTAACAAATACCATTTTCAATATTTTACTATCGGTTTCGCTAAAAAGTACGTTGTACTTTTTATCACATATTTGACCTATACTTAGTAGATTAAATTTTAGGTTTCTACGTGACATACATCGTTAATGGTTAAGGATTTGTGAGAAATTGTACCTTTACCGATGATTTTGCTTTTGCTATTTCCGAACACCACATTTCCTCCATTGAAGGATTCGTATTTAGAGAACAATGCTTTATTATCGGTCATATGCCTTGTGCACCTACTATCCTTGATCCATTCGTCCGGATCTAAGTCAACCTTTAGGGACACCTACTATCCTTGTGCACCTACTATCCTTGATCCATTGGTGTTATACATTTCATTCATATGAGGCATATACGAAAAAGGTGAGAGCATTCCAAGGTGTAAGGTTTTGAAATGGAAAACTATTTTGTGTATTAGGATTTCATCCCATTTGATGGTGGTTACTTCTAGATTAAACATTGTTTGGCCTTCTTATATTTGTGTTCGGTTTAGAAAATGATGGATCTTTGTTTTTCTTTTTTAGGTAAAAGGGTTAATTCACCCCGGTAAAATATATTACGCCAAAAACATTGAAGTACAAAGGATGAGGGTGAATCCCTCATCTCAGTCCCTTAGGACACTTACAGACTCTCCTATAAGAATGCAACATCATTCCTATAACTTACAATATAAGCATGACAGACCACACTTATAACTAAACACCAGACTACAATGATAAAAGAATAAGAATAAATGCATTTCAAGTAGAAATACTTGAATCTTTAGGTCACCATAGTAGTCCAAACTTCCAGCGTCATCCAAATATACAATATCATGGTCCTCAAATTGAAGTGCAGTTCACAAGTTTCACACAACGGTTGGTGAGAGACTCTAAAACCACGGATAGATGTTAAGTTTCTAGGGTTCTTATTCAAAAACTCTAGGTTTCGTTGTTGGTTGCATGATCATGAAGGTTTTGTTTGTGGGTTTCTTTGCTACTACAAACAAATGTTATGTTGAAGAATGCTTGGATGGTCTTTCGTGGATTCTTCATGGAAGTTAAAGTGGACTACAATAGTGATATAGAAGGCTCAAGTACTTTTCTTGAGTAGTATTGTATAATTTTTTATGTACTTTGTCATTATTGGTAGGGTCATTTTATTGTAGGTTATAAGAATGGTGTGTCATTCTTATATTCGAGTCTGTAAGTGTCCTAAGGGACTGAGATGAAGGAAATCACCTTCATCCTTTGTACCTTAATGTTTTTTGGAGTAATACATTTTACCGGGGTGAATTAACCCTTTTACCCAAAAAAAATAAAACCATGGATAGAGCAGCAAGCTCAAAACTCGCTCCAAAGGTGTATGTTGAGATGCAAAATTGAACACCAATAAAAATAACCAACAAATACGTATAAAAACAATGCACATCCAAGTGGCTCTAGCATCAACGAATATGACCAATATGCAAAGAATCTGCCATAGACTAACATAGGTCTAATAAACCCTAACTTTTCAGCCACCATATCATCCGCACAATACTCCACCCATATCAGCAACAAATAACAGCAAAAGGAGAAAAAATCGAATCACGGTTGCTATATTCATAGGGTTTAACCCTAACTTTCAGCTACAAATGATAATCAAACCCCATGCGACTGTAATTATTGTTACGCATGATGCACAACAATAACAACACAATAAGAATGTATTCCAACGCAATAAGGGATCAGAAATATGAGAATAGGGTACTGAAAACCCTAACTGCCAAACAACCAAGAGACCTTGAAACAAGTATCACAAGTAATCCGAAACGCTCATGAACATAATTAATAATCAAAATCTCACATACCACGTCCCACGAACTGTTATTAATAATGAATGTAGAATCCACAGCTCGGAACTTAAACAAAACGAAACATAGGGTTCCGCAAACCAACCCTAACGTACCACAACTTCTCAGAGATGCACCAAATAAGAATGAACATCAACAATAGAGATCTGAGAATAACCGATCCTTGGTTTTGAACAAGAACCCAGAGAAACTTGACTTCCACTCTCCAACCCACGTACACGAATACATAAACTGTTACACATGCAGTTTTAATCCACATCCATGTCAAACGTACAGCAGATTACCCACATCCATGTCAAACGTACAACAAGAAAAATCGAAACCCTAAAAAATTAGGGTTGCGTTCCAGTAAAGAGTACACCATCAAGACAGTAGAATAATAAAACCACAAAGGTTTATAAGCGTGATGAACAGATCCAATACGATTGAAAAACCGCCATAAGGAAACCCTAAAAACAATCGATCTCATGATCCTATTAATTAAACCGACAAAGGAATAAAAAACAGAAAAGAGATAATCGTTTTAGGGTTTTAAGATAATATAAGCGATTTCAAAACGTATATAAACAAGATAGATGTAGCACGCCCCATTCCATATGATAACAGCCACCAAACCGATTGCATATCATTCCAAGGAACAATAGAGAGGCGGTTATAGTGGCTATATTTGATCGGAAAAGAAGGGGGGAGGGGCGGCCGGAAATCACCCTACTTCAGCCACATTCCAAACTTTGATTTTGTTTTAGTGGAGGTGGTTGTTTGAGATTTATAATGGTAACATGGGTTGGTTTCTTTTTGTTAACAATAAAAAAATCGGTTCTAAAAGACGTGGTTGCGTTATTTCAACTGTTTACTAGTACAGACCCACGGATCCCTAAATTTACACTAGACGGTTCATTTTAAAGGGATCCGTCGGATCCGTGGCTACAGATAGCTTGTTTTTCAATTGCTTTAACGAATTGTGTTTCTTTAATCTTGCTAGTTGACGCAATGTGTTCCTGAATAAGTAAACCTTTTTTATTATTACCCATTTTAACACTATCAAGTATTTTATTAAGAGTATTAGTACTTATTCTAGCTATCTTAGAATTAAGACGATCAACTAAGGTTTGAAGTTGTACACAAAGCTTTCATTCACTATCTACTTCTTTTCCCTATTTCTAATCTCTTTAATTTATCTTTTAGTTCAAGAACTTCCTTTTCTAAACGTACATTTTGTTTTCATTATCTTGTTTTTTGTTAATTACTTTTAGACTAATTTTGCAGAGCTTATCATATTCAAGATGTAAGGATTCATCATCTAACGATGAACTACTATCATATAGAGAGTCGGAACATACCTCGTTGGAGTCTTTTGCCATGAGGCAAATTTCTTCCTTCCCCTCCTCACTCGTTCCCCACGAACCACTTACGAACGCCTTTTGTTCGTCACGTTTGGGACACTTAAAAATGAAGTGATTAGGATCCCCGCATTTGAAACACTTGCGTCCGTCCTTCACTTTCTTGTCATCTTTACTTTTCCGCAACCCTTTCTTGTCGTCATAAGGTTGCTTGCATATCTTCCTTTTCTCCAAAAGAACTTCTTGAAGTCGCGTACCGCCATTGCATACTCTTCCTCATCACTTTCCAAAGATGAGGTTTCTTCATCACTTGAGATTTTCTTGGCCTTTAAAGCAAGAGATTTATGTTTCTCTTTATTTTCCTTTGAGACCTCGGAGTCTTTAGCGAGAACGAGCTCATAGACTTTTAGGTTGCTTATGAGTTCATCGAGAGTGAGGATTGACAAGTCTATGGATTCTTTGATGGAAGCGCCCTTAGAAATCTCCTGACATGATTACGACTAGAAAAAGATTCATCAAGTGCTTGTAATGAAGTAATAATAGTATTAAAGTTTGCCTCACTATTTTTGGAAAGCTTTTTCTTTTGGTCGTCGGTGAGACGATCATGAGACATGTTTTCTTCGTTGCCAGCTTTATCATCTTTTGTAGTAGCTTGAAAATCACCTTCAAAAATAAAACCATTAGTCTCAAGTAGTGGAGGTCGTTGCATAGATTGCCCTTCTCTATAGTTTTCAAAACTCATTGTGATCGAAATTTTTTTAAAATAAAATTTACTTTAAATCTTTTGTAAACCTTGCTCTTGATGTCAATTATGGAAAACTAGAAGGGGGGTTGACCGATTTTAATTTAAGTTTCAAAGATTTAGATTCGATCTTATGTGAATTCGTATGGATGGATAGATAGTATGAAGCAATAAGTAAAGTAAATAATGAAAGCAAGTAAAGTAAATGATAGAAAGTAGCGACACAAGTGATTTATAGTGGTTCGACTACAAGGACACCTTCCTTGCCTTACTCCACTCCCCGAGTACCCCACTCGAGAGCTCAAGAACTATGTCAACAAGCTCCTTCAACTTGGCGTAGAAGCCTCACAACGTCGCTTACACTTTTTCCGGTACAAAGCTAAATACCGAGTTCTTCCACGAGGTAGAACCAAACCTTTACACAACTTATTACACAACAACTATGTGAAATATGAATTACAAGATCTTGCTACAGAAATCTTGTGGATGGACAAATCAATTAAGGTCCCTTTGCTTGGATGACTTGTAGTATAGCGTGATCTCGCCTTTGAGAAGGACCTATATGAGAATCACAACAAAAGATAGAAGAACTACTAGAATGATCAAATGATCAGAGGTTAGGATAGTGAGATAATATATGAGAGAGTTATAAGAAGAAGGGGTGAGTAACAATGGAGAAATGGCTCACTATTTATAGGCACAAAAGCCTTGTGTCCCACGGTTCCGATGGATCCCTCACTTTGGGGATCTGGCCAGTGCAAAACCAGGGATCCGGCAGTCTGGGTCAGATCCGTATTTTGGGTTGCAAACCGGGTTATGGGTTATGGGTATGAGCCACGGGTCATGGACTTTGGGTCATGGGTACCCAACAAGATACAATGTATCTAGAGAATGGGTCATGGGTCTTGGGTCATGGGTCATGGATAATACCCAACATGATTTCATGCATGATGTCATGCAATGGGTCACAGGTTATGGATTAGCTCCATGGGTATGGGTCATGGGTCTTGGATATTACCCATCCTATTACATAAATTATTACAACAATTGAATTATTACAACATTTTATGTAAATGACCAAATGTATATACTTTGCAAAATAACATGTATTCTTATAATTTTACTTATGACAATTTTATATTTGTTATCAACAAAACATAACGAGATCACTAAATATGAATAAACGTTTTTACGGTTTATTTGTATTAACATATATCATCAATTTCATTCTCCATCTTGTCCAGGATGTCAATTTCAGCAGTCCTCAGATTAAAACATATCAGATAGTAATGATGTGATGAGTTTTCTATTTTTATCATTGGGAAGAAAACCTGAAGTTTAAAATTTTATTAGAATACAGATAGAACATTATTGAAATTCATAAAGTTTATGTTCTTTAGATAACACACAAAAATCACTTTCGTACATGATGCAGACTACATCTAACCTATCTCATGGTCATACGTGGCAATTTAAAATATACAGCATCTCAGACCAACTGTTAGTGCATCAGCCAAACATTCAAGCACACGAAATCTCTTCCGCACAAGATGCAGACTACATCTAACCTAACTCATTCTCATATGTGGCAATTTAAAAGCTACTGCATCTCATACCAACTGCTAGTGCATCAGCCAAACATTCAAGCACATAAAGTCACTTTCGCACATGACGCAAACTACATCTAACCTAACTCATGATCATACACGACAAATTAAAAGCTACTGCATCTCATACCAACTGCTAGTACATCAGCCAAACATTCAAGCTCATAAACTCACTTTCGCACATAAAGCATACTACATCTAACCTAACTAATGCTCATACACGACAATTTAAAAGCTACTGCATCTCAGTTCAACTCCTAGTGCATCACAAAACATTCAAGCACACAAAATCACTTTCACACATAATACAAACCATATTTAACCTAAATCACACTCATGCTACTGCATCACAATTCAAATGCTACTGGATCAGACAAACAACATCTTTAAAACTACTACATAATATAGGCCTAAACTGTCACCACTCCTTCTCTTAGCAAACCCTCACAAGGGGAAGCTAGTACTAGTTCTGGTCATCCTCCTACGTCTGTAGATGCCTCTAATTCAACACAACCTAACAAGGATAGTCAACCTGCTCGTAATGTTAATCATAGTACTAGCTACCCTACTCCTAAGGTAAGTAACCCAACTTTGGCCACTAATGTGACTACATCTAACCCGTTTGGTTCTTTGGCTACTGATGATGATATTGATGATAATAAAGAATTGGGTGAGGATGATGTGGTTGAAAATGTGTTTGATGAATCAGGCAATTTATTTGATAAACCGGGGGCAAGCACTCACATGATACGAATGTTCACGATGTTACTCGTAAGGAATTAGATGAGGTCCAAATGGCGATTGATAAGGATCCTTTCAATTCACCCTTCGTGATGAGCATGCTCATTACCTTCTTGCCTTTAAGGAGGCTACGCTTGATGAAGAGAGATTTCTTAAGCAAAAATCTAAAGTTCAATGGCTCCATGCAGGTGATTATAATACGGCTTAATTTCATAATATTGTTGAAAGTAAATGTGCTCGTAATCGAATTGAATTGGTTCGAGATGCGGCTAATGTTTTGTATGAAGGTAATGCGGTTGCAGGGGCGCTTGTTTCTCATTATGAGCAGTTTCTTGGTATTGAAGGGGATTGTAGTCCTCTAGAGGATCATGATTTATTCTCTAATGTCCTTGAGCAGCATATGGTTCGTGATGTTACGGATGCTGAAATTAGGGAAGCTTTGTTCTCGATGGGGGATGATAAAGCCCGTGTCCCGATAGCTACATCATTTCTTTAAGAAAGCTAATGATATAAAAAAAAATGTAGCCCTACGTTTTCTCTCTCTATTAGGCGACAAAAAAAAAATTCCGGCCACCTTATTAATTTGATCGGCCTGTTTTTTTTCTTTCATTGAATATTTATTGTCGTCTAGTGAATGGTTAGCAAACATCCACTCATCCTTATTGGTCCAATCTTCTTTGGGTTGTTATAAATTGGTCGGTGTTTGCCTTTCTTTATTACTTTTGATTTCTCATACATGTTTTCTTAGGGGTGGGTGGTTACTAATGAATATTATTCTCGATCCGCTTTGAATCTCGTATATGTATTGCTTAGTGGGTCGGTGATTTTCCTGTCTATATTATTCTCGATCCGCTACACCCTTTTAGCATATTGTATACGATTATTTTAATCGCTTTCTAGAAATTTTTTTTGGTAGTGGGTACGTCACTGGTTCTTAACATGGGGATCTTTGGATCTGTTATTCTTGATACGATATGCTCATTCTATTGGGGGCTTACATGGAATCGACAACCTTTTTTTGGTTCGTCATATTTTCTGGTTTAATGTGATCCTTGTTTGGGTCTCGGTTTCTTTGCTCGTTGGCTTTCATGCACGTTGATTATCATCAGATTAAGTGGGTTTGGGAGAGTGGAAGTTAAGTTTTTGTGGTTCTTATTCAAAAATCACGCATTCGGTGATCTTGGGGCTTTAGGTGTATTGTATTGGTCGGTTTAATGGCCGATTGGTGGTTAGGGTTGTTACCCTATATTTATGTTCTATGCTCGGTATCACATTGGGGTTTGGTTTAGCATCTCAACGCACACTTTTGGAGCGAGGTTTGCTTGTCGCTTATCCGTGGTTTTAGAGTCTTTCACCAATCACAGCGAAATTTGTGAACCGATTCTTTTGTTGATTACATGATCATGGAGTTGACGCATTGATTTATACGTATTTATTGGTTATTCTTGTTGGTGTTCGGTTTGCATCTCAACATACACCTTTGGAGCGAGTTTTAAGCTTGTCGCTTATCCGTGGTTTTAGAGTCCTCACCAACCGCTTTGTGAAACTTGTGAACTGTACTTCCATTTGAGGACCATGATATCGTATAATTGGGCGTATTGGAAGTTTTGGACTACTATGGTGACTTGAAGATTCAAGTATTTCTAATTGAAGTGCATTTATTTTTATTCTTTTTATCGTTGTAGTCGATGTTTAGTTATAAGTGTGGTCTCACGCTTATATTGTAAGTTATAGGAATGATGTTGCATTCCTATAGAGAGAGTCTGTAGTGTCCTAAATGAGGATTCACCCTCATCCTTTGTACTTTAATGTTTTGGCGTAATATATTTTACCGGGGTGAATTAACCCTTTTACCAAAAAAAAAAAAAAAATCTTTAAGAAAGCTTGGGATGTTGTGGGTAATGATGTTGCGGGTGCTATTAGGGACTTTTTTTTTACTAATGGTAAGATTCTGAAGGAAATCAATCACACCATTATATCCTTGATTCCTAAAGTGTCTACCCCTTCTAAGATTAATGACTATAGACCTATTTCGTGTTGCAATGTTTTATATAAATGCATTAGTAAAATTATTGCTAATCGCATTAAAGAGGGTCTTGGTTCTTTGGTTAGTATGTATCAATCAGGGTTTGTTCCTGGGCGGCGTATTTCTGATAATATATTGCTTACCTAAGAGCTTATGCGAAATTATCATAGAGGGAGAGGTTCGCCTAGATGTGCTTTTAAAGTGGATATCCAAAAAGCATATGATACGGTTGACTGGGCTTTTCTTAAGTCAATTCTGGTCGGTTTTGGTTTCCATCACTAAATGGTCAAATGGATCATGGTTTGTGTATCATCTACATCGTATTCTATATGTGTCAATGGTGATCTCCATGGCTGGTTCAATGGTAAGCGTGATCTTAGACAAGGCGACCCATTATCTCCCTATTTGTTTACGTTAGTTATGGAGGTTTTAACCCTTATCTTGCAGAAAAGGTTTCTAATTCGGCGGATTTTTAGTTCCATGCAGCAGAGGATTATTAATCTTTGTTTTGCAGATGATCTTTTCTTATTTTCTAGAGGCCATCCAGATTCGGTTAATGTTATTATGCAAGCCCTGGAGGAGTTCAAGAATGTTTCGGGTCTTGTCCCGAGTATCCCTAAAAGTACAGCTTTCTTTTGTAATGTTCCTAATGCTTTGAAAGCTACTATTCTCCAGTCTATGCCATTTGCAGAAGGTTCTCTTCCTGTTAGGTACCTTGGTGTCCCTCTTATATCGTCCAGACTTCTTTATAGGGATTGTAAGGTTCTTGTGGAAAAGTTGGAAAGTCGGGTGAATGATTGCGGGTAGGCTTCAATTGGTCAGATCGGTTTTGTCCTCGATGCATATATATTGGGCTTCGGTCTTTATCCTTCCTACTCGTATCATTCATGATTTGGAACAGCTTTTGAGGGGTTTCTTATGGTGTCAAGGTGAAATGAAAAGGGTAAGGCCAAAGTTGCTTGGGAACTGCTTTGTAAGCCCCGCAAGAAGATGGCCTTGGTATTCGGCCGATTGGCGATTTTAATATCGCTCTTATGACGACGCACATTTGGAGTATTTTAACCCATAAGGAATCCTTGTGGGTTAAATGGATTCATTCATATAAACTCCGTGGTAGAAGCTTTTGGGATGTTCCTTGCTTGGGGGATGTTAGTTGGGGTTGGCGTAAGCTTCTTGCAATTAGACCCAAGGTACGTCCTTACATATGGCATAAGATCAATAATGGTAAAACCACTTCTGTATGGTTTAATATGTGGTATGGTTTAATATGTGGTGTGATTTAAGCCTTATCCGTGATATGCTCACTGCTAGAGACATTGTGCGAGGTGGTTTTAGCTTATCGGACTCGGTTTGTGATGTTATTGATAATGGTAATTGGAAGTGGCCTGTGGATTGGTTACCTAGATTTTTGAATTTATTTAGCCTCCCGGTTCCTACTATTCTTGATGATACTGATGATGGGTTAATATGGCGTGATTTCGAGGGCAATTTTAGACATTTTTCAGTTGCTTGTGCTTGGGATTCTCTTCGTACTAGGGCTGATCGGGTTGGGTGGTTTAATATTCCATGGTTTCCTCATTGTATCCCCCGACATGCTATACATATGTGGCTTGTTATTAAGCAGAAGTTGAAGACACAAGATAGGTTACAAGAATCGGATGTTGGTCCTGATGTCTATCTGAATCTTCTTCGATGCCCACTGTGTGAAGCGGTTCCGGATTCTCACCCTCACTTGTTTTTGAGTGTCAATTTTCTTTGCACGTTTATTACAGTCCGGATTTTATCCGGAATGGATGGAGTCCTCCTAGTTTGGATGATGTTCTTACGCCTCATTCCTATATCTATGGTCATTCGGTTCCTAGCATACTCTTTCGGTTATTACTTGCGCATCGCTATTACATATGGATGGAACGCAATTCAAGACTTTCAAGAGGAAGAAGTCGACTGCTGTCAAGTGGTTCAAGTAATTGTCAATATCGTCCGGTTGAAGTCGGTTACCTTTAAATTTAAGAAGATAACCCCTCGGTCTCGTCTACTATTGGATAAATGGAAGATTCCAAGCTCTTGTCTTATTCACGAGGGAGTTCCGGTAAGGGTTGTACTTTTTCCTTATCCAAGGTTTTCCCTATGGGTTTTTCTTGGAAAGGGTTTTAAGGAGGCAACTTCTGGGTCGCCTTTGCTCCTTCGTGCCTATAGCCGGATGCGGGACGTTCGCTTGATTCAAGATTTTTCTTGTTTTATACCTAGTTAGGTGATTTGTAATTCAGCTAGGTTTGTTGTGTTTATGGCCTGTCATAAGCACTAGTTTATCAAGCTTTTTGCTTGAGGTTAATGTGGTACATCAGTCACATTCCATTTGTACTTAACTTTTTTTGGTTATACATTTACCGGGGTAAACCCCTTTACCCAAAAAAAAATATAAGTTAAAATTAAAACATACTGCATCATATTTTACTTACTAAATCAATATCACGGAAAATTTTCTTTTGTGCCAGTTTTAAAACAGCTTTAACTCTTTCATCAAAAGCTCTTTCAAATTCATCCACTCCATTTTCAATCAAGGATTCTGTCAGTTTTAGTAAAAATTGAATGATTCTTAAACATAAAAAAATTATAGTTAAAAATTAAATGATTACTAATAAACTCACCACAATTCTTGTGTTAAAATACAAAGTAGCTGCATTTGAAAACTTTTTTCTGTATCTCTCTTCATGATTAAGCACAATGCTCCATGTGTCAAGTATAGGTGAAGCAACTTCAACTTCTAGATAAAGGCTTTCAAAAAACTTCCATTGCAATTCACAGTCTTTTGACTTGAAAACAGTATCACTGACTCACTGTACATCGACATAAATAAAGTGTACTTTAATCAATTGTCAGAATTCTCAATTTCCGGTCATTTCTCATACTCCATATTCATCATTTCATAACGGTTCGTGCATGGTTTTACATTTTTCATTAAACGTTTATTTTCATATTAAATAAACGTTATCGCGTAAGTTATTATTTTGAACATTTAATCCGATACTTCCAAAATGATTTCCGACATATTTTATACTTACATTTAGTTTATAAAACAATATTTTGAGTTTACTTAGTGTTTTAAATTTATTTTGTATAATAATTGTTAAATTTATATTATTATGACGTTTTCTCAAAAAACTACACGATAATTATATTACCACTCAAATTATGCAAGAAAATATTTTACAATTTTATGATCTTAATATAATTTACTTTGGTCCATTAAAATTTATTTTAACTAAAACTACTATAGTTTCACAAATGTATACAAGTTACCATTTATCTCAAATACATTTACATTTTGACTTACACATTTTATACATATACATTATAAAAAAAAAAAATTATATTTTGGAAAACATATCCCCAAAAACCGCCAAGGGGGGAAGGGTAATGCATTTATTGATTGGTCATTTTTTTCTTACTTGGTTAGATATATACTCCAAGTATCACTCTATCACTCAATCATTCACTC
This sequence comes from Chrysanthemum lavandulifolium, assembly GCA_022545495.1. Taxonomy (NCBI): domain Eukaryota; kingdom Viridiplantae; phylum Streptophyta; class Magnoliopsida; order Asterales; family Asteraceae; genus Chrysanthemum; species Chrysanthemum lavandulifolium. The sequence continues at coordinate 186,080,471 of CM040245.1, read as the reverse complement.
ATTCATTCATACTCATAATACAAGTGTTAGTAAGTTTCTTTTCTCTTTGTTCTTCTCTCTAAACCGGTTCTTCATAGGTGATAGCAAGAAATCACAAAATTTTCCAAGCTCAAGTTTAAACAATCTAGATTACACTCTTATTTAAGGTTTTGAAATAAAACCTAGGGTGTTTAAGTTAATCCTTGTTCTTGTCACCTCATCAAGTAACTAGTAAGCATATTATCTTCATTTTTCATCTTTCATTATCATTACATATTCATCTCATCATTTTGAGCAAAGTGTGCAAGACTTATGGTTATTTATACCATTTTAACATTCTTTTAGAGTTTTATATATATAAGTCATCCTATAATTTATCCCTTATTATATATTAGTCTTGATGATGTCTAGGAACCCATGACACCCTAAGAAGGTGTATGGTAGGATTAGAATAGCTTTGGAGTTGTTTTGAAGGGATTGGAATAGGTTTAGTACGAGAAAAACTATTTTCAGACAAGTAATAAAAGTGGTCTGATCTTGTTTTGTTTTTCTGGAAAATCCGACAGAGACAAGAGTTTTTGGCCTAGATATTTAGAAAATATACTTTAAAACGAATCCGTGGCATTGAACGGATTAAACGCGGAGTTATAACGAAGAAGTTATGAATTTTTCAAGTTTGACGACCTAAATATATATTTTCTGAAATTTCAGCAACCTATTTTAGTTTTGTAATGAGTCAAAAACGAGTCCTAAGCTTACAAATTATTTCGACTTATCAAAATATATTAGTATACTTTGATATTTAAGCTAAGGACGTATAATACGTAGAAACGGATTTGAAACGACTAAGATATACACGTTTTCATAAAATTGCCGTAACTATTATTTTTAGAAAACTATATTATTTTTACGACAAGTGTTACGGTAACTAAAACGACCATGTTGAAGGCTATTTTTAACTATGACGTAGAACTTTTGTAACGAGATGTCTTCTAATAAATTAAGATCACCAAGCATATTTTCCAAAACGACTAACCGTTTGTATAGCGGAGTTGTAATAAATTATTTACGGTTGCTTAAACTTTGCCGAAACTCACTTTTAAACAACATTTTGGACAAAATCACCATAATTAATCTCTATTATCTTTATGTTCGAGACCTCTATGACGAAAACTCATGTACTAAAACTTCGAGATTTTGATACAAGCTTTCCAAAACCATCGAGTTCGTTTCTTAACTTCGACGTACACTATTTTACGACTAGCTTTTCAAGCCATTTTGTCACCTTCATGAAATTTCCAACGACATTATTTTACTACGAAAGTTAAAATTTCACAATAAATCATTAAGAAACTATTGTAGGATGACATTTTGACGTAAATACTTGCAAAGTAATTTGAGAATGGTCAAGACGTCAAAAGAGTATTTTTCGACGATAAGTATTATTTTCAAAACTCGCAAATGGTATAAATAACATACGAAATGCATGCATAACATTACATCATAACTCATTACGTATCATATCATTCACAATAGGTCAAGGTTAAAGTATCACGCTACATCTCGGTGTACTCACTTTGTCATCTTAACCATTGCAATAGGTGAGTTTCATAGCCCACTTTCTATTAATTGTTTACAAACTTTGGGGAGATACATGCTCAAACTATTTTCATTTACTTTCACAAGTACTTTAAACTCTTACATATTATTATGAGTTCATACCCGCTTTACTCGCTTAAATTCTTACAAACTCTTTGGGAGATACATGCTTAAATACTTATTTTACTCTAGTGAACACTCAAACTATTTATACAATTGTGTTACACTATACTTTATACTCTTTGGACTTTATGTGTGGTTTATTGCGATATATGCCTTAATGTGCTAAACTTGTTTTCAATTATGCATCAACATACATACTTTAGCAACAGGTTAACTCTGGAGCCGCCAAACATTTAAACTCTTTTGCCAAACAACATTACTTATACTTTAGACTTGGTGCGTGTAGTGACTAGACTTAAACAAACATACATGAATTAGTGGCTCAAATTGTTGTTGGAAGGCTATTAATTTACAAACATACAAGAATTAGTGGCTCCAAATTAAGTTGTTGGAAGGCTATTAATTTACAAACATACAAGAATTAGTGGCTCCAAATTAAGTTGTTGGAAGGCTATTAATTTACAAACATACAAGAATTAATGGCTCCAAATTAAGTTGTTGAAGGCTATTAATTTACAAACATCCCAATATTTATGTTGGAAGGCCATTTTATGGATACAAATTTAACGCGAGTGGCTTGGAGGAACATCCCAACACGAGTTATTGGAAGACCCTTGTGGTGACATTTATACTTTTAACTACCTTGATGCGCATAATCATAATTGTCATTCTATTTTAGCGGTGGGTTGTAAACACTGTGTTGCAAGTTTTGTATGGGCGGAACTTGAACCGAGTGGATTTATGATGCCTTTGCTTCGTGGACTATTTTAAATGACCAAAACTTTGACTTTGTTACATGAACACTCTTTTAAGGCTTTACTTGTTAACCAAACTCTATGAACTCACCAACCTTTGTGTTGACACTTTTAGCATGTTTTATCTCGTATCTAAGGCATTCACTTCATGGCATGCATATGGACATATCATAGAGTCGTGGTGACGACGCGTCTCCACATGGGATTTATACACTTTAAAAACATCGCTGGCTTGTATCAAACATATTTCCGCATACATTGATTTTCATTCGGGACCTACATTTTGTAAACTCGATTATTTTACTTAATCAAGCGATGTATTTTCCAAACGACACTTTAGGTCGCTCGATATAACCCAGAATTTGATGCTATGACAGTCCCTCCCAAGGTATTCCATTCCGCAAAACACGTAATTTGGGGTGTGATGATTGGTATCGAGAATCGGTTATAGAGAACTAGGTTGCATCATTGACCCTAGACTATAACCACATCATCATAGCATCTCATCATATCATTATAAGTGCACATTCTTTATACATGCGGACTTATGACTCAACACCAAACATCATATGAGTCGATTAGTCCAAGCATTGCATAGTTACTCCTAAATATACATAGCCCCGATCACCTATGTCAATTCAGAAGAATCATGCAATGAAGGGAGTAGTAGTCTCATATGTGTAAGCATTCCAGTGTCAAGCCAATTTTTTAAAAGATTTTCTTCAAACCACTTGTTTCAGTTTGATCCGGCGGCAGTTCTTGTTTGATGAGTTGCAAAGATCGAGCTAGAAACAAGTCGCTACTAAACCGATTTAGCCTAATCGTATGACGCTTCTTGTTTGATGAGTTGTGGATTAAGTAAAAATCGGTGCCAAAAGTCTTTTAAAAATTTTGCTCGAGAATGGAAAGCTTGTCTCATCGAGCCTAATCATAAGAAAGCATGTATTTAGGACGGGAATTTCTCACGATAGCACGGAACGATCTTGTGGGACAAGTAACTATATGCATGAGTATTGGCATAATCATTTAGACCATACATGAGCATAAAATTTTAGAACCCTTGTCGAGGTTCGGACCATAGTATCATCGATCGAATCACGAGGACGTGATTCCTACTGACATGGGAAGAATGTCACAATTCTCAATTTCTAGGTCATTTCTCATACTCCATATTCATCATTTCATAACGGTTCATGCATGGTTTACATTTTTCATTAAACGTTTATTTTCATATTAAATAAACGTTATCGCTGTAGTTATTATTTTGAACATTTAATCCGATACTTCCAAAATGATTTCCACATATTTTATACTTACATTTAGTTTATAAAAACAATATTTTGAGTTTACTTAGTGTTTTAAATTTATTTTGTATAATAATTGTTAAATTTATATTATTATTGACGTTTTTCTCAAAAAACTACACGATAATTATATTACCACTCAAATTATGCAAGAAAATATTTTTACAATTTTATGATCTTAATATAATTTACTTTGGTCCATTAAAATTTATTTTAACTAAAACTACTATAGTTTCACAAATGTATACAAGTTACCATTTATCTCAAATACATTTACATTTTGACTTACATTTTATACATATACATTATAAAAAAAAAAAAAATTATATTTTGGAAAACATATCCCAAAAACTCGCCAAGGGGAAGGGGTGAATGCATTTATTGATTGGTCATTTTTTCTTACTTGGTTAGATATATACTCAAGTATCACTCTATCACTTCAATCATTCACTCATTCATTCATACTCATAATACAAGTGTTAGTAAAGTTTCTTTTCTCTTGTTCTTCTCTCTAAACCGGTTCTTCATAGGTGATAGCAAGAAATCACAAAATTTTCCAAGCTCAAGTTTAAACAATCTAGATTACACTCTTATTTAAGGTTTTGAAATAAAAACCTAGGGTGTTTAAGTTAATCCTTGTTCTTGTCACCTCATCAAGTAACTAGTAAGCATATTATCTTCATTTTTTCATCTTTCATTATCATTACATATTCATCTCATCATTTTTGAGCAAAGTGTGCAAGACTTATGGTTATTTATACCATTTTTAACATTCTTTTTAGAGTTTTATATATATAAGTCATCCTATAATTTATCCCTTATTATATATTAGTCTTGATGATGTCTAGGAACCCATGACACCCTAAGAAGGTGTATGGTAGGATTAGAATAGCTTTGGAGTTGTTTTGAAGGGATTGGAATAGGTTTAGTACGAGAAAAACTATTTCGACAAGTAATAAAAGTGGTCTGATCTTGTTTTGTTTTTCGGAAAATCCGACAGTAGACAAGAGTTTTGGCCTAGATATTTAGAAAATATACTTTAAAACGAATCGGTCGCTTGAACGGATTAAACGGAGTTATAACGAAGAGTTATGAATTTTTCAAGTTTGACGACGAAATATATATTTTCCGAAATTTCAAGAACCTATTTTAGTTTTGTACGAGTCAAAATCGAGTCCTAAGCTTTACAAATTATTTCGACTTATCAAAAATATATTAGTATACTTTGATACGGGTTAAGGACGATAATGTAGAAAACGGATTTGAAACGACTAAGATATACACGTTTTCATAAAATTGCCGTGAACTATTATTTTTAGAAAACTATATTATTTTTACGAGACAAGTGTTACGGTAACTAAACGACCATGTTGAAGGCTATTTTTAACTATGACGAGAACTTTTGTAACGAGATGTCTTCTAATAAAATTAAGATCACTAAGCATATTTTCCAAAACGACTAACCGTTTGTATAGCGGAGTTGTAATAAATTATTTACGGTTGCTTAAACTTTGTCGAAACTCACTTTTAAACAACATTTTGGACAAAATCACCATAATTAATCTCTATTATCTTTATGTTCGAGACCTCTATGACGAAAACTCATGTACTAAAACTTGAGATTTTGATACAAGCTTTCCCAAAACCGTCGAGTTCGTTTCTTAACTTCGATTATACATTATTTTACTTAATAGCTTTTCAAGCCATTTTGTCACCTTCATGAAATTTCCAACGACATTATTTTACTTACGAAAAGTTAAAATTTCACAATAAATCATTAAGAAACTATTGTAGGATGACATTTTGACGTAAATACTTGCAAAGTAATTTGAGAATGGTCAAGACGTCAAAAGAGTATTTTTCGACGATAAGTATTATTTTCAAAACTCGCAAATGGTATAAATAACATAATAAATGCATGCATAACATTACATCATAACTCATTACGTATCATATCATTCACAATAGGTCAAGGTTAAAGTATCACGCTACATCTCGTGTACTCACTTTTGTCATCTTAACCATTGCAATAGGTGAGTTTCATAGCCCCACTTTCTATTAATTGTTTACAAACTTTTGGGGAGATACATGCTCAAACTATTTTCATTTACTTTCACAAGTACTTTAAACTCTTACATATTATTATGAGTTCATACCCGCTTTTACTCGCTTTAAATTCTTACAAACTCTTTGGGAGATACATGCTTAAATACTTATTTTACTCTAGTGAACACTCAAACTATTTATACAATTGTGTTACACTATACTTTATACTCTTGGACTTTATGTGGTTTATTAGCATATGTGCCTTAATGTGCTAAACTTGTTTTCACTATGCATCAACATACATACTTTAGCAATCGGTTAACTCTGGAGCCGGCCAAAACATTTAAACTCTTTGCCAAACAACATTACTTATACTTTAGACTTGGTGCGTAGTGACTAGACTTAAACAAACATACATGAATTAGTGGCTCCAAATTAAGTTGTTGGAAGGCTATTAATTTACAAACATACAAGAATTAGTGGCTCCAAATTAAGTTGTTGGAAGGCTATTAATTTACAAACATACAAGAATTAGTGGCTCCAAATTAAGTTGTTGGAAGGCTATTAATTTACAAACATACAAGAATTAATGGCTCCAAATTAAGTTGTTGGAAGGCTATTAATTTACAAACATCCCAATATTTATGTTGGAAGGCCATTTTTATGGATACAGACTTAACGTGAGCGTTGAGGAACATCCCAACACGAGTTGTTGGAAGACCCTTGTGGTGACATTTATACTTTATACTACCTTGATGCATAATCATAATTGTCATTCTATTTTTAGCAATGGGTTGTAAACACATGGGTTGCAAGTTTTGTATGGCGAACTTGGAACTGAGTGGATTTATGATGCCTTGCTTCGTGGACTATTTTAAATGACCAAAACTTTGACTTTGTTACATGAACACTCTTTAAGGCTTTACTTGTTAACCAAACTCTATGAACTCACCAACCTTTGTGTTGACACTTTTAGCATGTTTTATCTCGTATCTAAGGCATTCACTTCATGGCATGCATATGGACATATCATAGAGTAGTGACACGACGCGCCTCACATGGGATTTATACACTTTAAAAACATCGCTTGGCTTGTATCAAACATATTTCCGCATACATTGATTTTCATTTGGGACCTACATTTTGTAAACTCGATTATTTTACTTAATCAAACGATGTATTTTCCAACGACACTTTAGGTCGCTTCGATATAACCTTAACTTTTGATGCTATATGCCCTCCTCCCAAGGTATTCCATTCACGCAAAACACGTAATTTGGGGTGTGACATCAATGATGCAGTTATAACTAATAATTAAGATAAACAGATAAATATACCTTCCAAGATTACAGATACTCCATAAGTACTCAGCAATTTTCTTTTCATCTTCGGAAATTTGTTTGTTTAATGCAACTTTCCTTTCATAGTACAGTGTCACTGAAGAATTTGTAAGAGCTTTAACAGGAGCTTCTTGCACAACAGTTGTTGTTCTCTTTCTTCCTCTTGCAGGATTTCTTTCTTTTGAAATTGTTTTTTTAATGTCTACCTTTTTTGACGCTTGAGCTTTCGCAGATGACTATCAAGTTACTCTTTCTTCCTCTTGCGCACAACAGTTGATGTTCTCTTTCTTCCTCTTGCAGGTATTCGTGCATCACAACTTTTTTTTTATTCTCCTTTGTTTGTGATCAACAGTCTTTGGTTCAACATATGTAGTTGCATCAGCATTAGGTGAAACATCTGCTGGTGTATCATTAGGTTCAACATTCGCTTGTGTAACATTAGTTACATCAGCATTAGGTGTTGCATCAACATTAGGATCAATATATTTTGTTGCATCAGCATGAATGCCTCTGTGCATGTCAATTGTTTGATTATTTGTTTGTTCAACACCATCAGCATTATTTTGAACAAATGTTATATCCGCACTTTCATCCACAAGTGGAGGCAATACATCACCTCCCGGCTGCTGCATTGTTTGTTCTGTATCCACAGGTGGAAGCTCTACATCAACTTGTTTTCCATTACCACCTTCTTCTGCATTGTTTGTTTCACCAAAAATTTCCACATCATTTTCATTTATTTCAAATTCTTTTCCATTACCATCTTCTTCTTTCGCAGTAACACCATCATTGTCATCTACTTTATATGCTTCCAAGAATAACTTGTTTCTCAATTCAACTATGTTCTTTATCTCCTCATCTTCAGGGTATAAAACCAATGCTATCTTCATCTTCCAATCAGTGTCAACCAATAGAAACTTACACTTTGACAAAAAAATTTCTTAAACTATCCTTCATTTCATGTATTTGAAAAACATTTTTGTACCTAATACTGCTCATATACTTTAATTATAAATACTACATCATAGTGAAAACAATTAGAAATCAACATACCTAAGCTGTTTTACAATTGAAATCTAGAATTTCTTCAACTGTATCTTCCACCTCTGTTTTAGAAATCAACATTGAAACCAATTAATACTGCTAGTTACCTTCTTAAAAAATACATATCAAACAAACAATCACTGCTAGTTACCTTCTTAAAAAATGCGTATTTAAAACATACCTAATTGTTTTTGTATTATACACCTACTGCAACCTAAATCACTATGATATACACCTACTGAATCACTAATGCAATAATATACTATAGACCTACTATGGTTTACTATAATAAACACTTACAAACATAAGCAAAAAACCTCAATTAAAAACCTACTGCATCAAACAAACAATCGCTATTTCAAACACAAGCAAACACATGAATCAGACAACCCTTAACGTAACTAGTCCTCAAACGAGTTTTTGCTTCTTTTGACAAGCAACTGATACGCCGCAACAATGACAAGACCCCTAGGGCCAATACAACCCTAAAACTCTCTCTCTAGGAGAAATCCGGCCGCCACCCCCTCGTTTTTCGGCCATAATTCAGCCCAATCGTCATCTCTACCTTTTTTGAAAGGGTATCCAATACGTTTTTAGGGTTTGGATTATCTTTCAAGGGTGGTTGGCGGCTGATCTTCATGCTGTATATTCGGATTTCTTCTTTAATATACTTGTTCGTAACCCTATTTTTCTTTTAGGGTTTCGGATTGGTTTTTCAGATCTGTTCGTGCTTTTTATTATTCGATTATATCTCTATAAGATATGTTGTTGGTCGGTTTGGATGCTCTTCATGCCTAACCAAAACCTAAATCTTTAGGGTTTCATATATTTTTCTTTTTCTGCGGTTTTTTGGGAGATTCGTTAACGCATAATAAAACCTTTTTGGTTTTTATCTTCATTCATGTTTGGTATTGGTCATGTGACGTGGGTCTGTTTTGTTATTCTACATGTTCTTCAACAGATGGATGTTGGATGGTAGTTGGTTTTAGAGAGATTGTGTCACGTTGAGGGTGTTGAACCCTATGGTTATCGTTATGCTTTTGGATTTCATTCTTATCGTTTGTTTTCTGTGGATTGGTGGCTGGATGTTAGGGTTTTCATGGCTGATTCATTATCTTTAAGTGCAGTTCTACAACGATTCAACATCCTTGTGTTATTCTGATTTGGAATGAGGTATGCTGCAGGGTTGGTCGCGTGTGGAGGCTGCTTGATCTTGTCTCTTTGAAGGTACGAGCTGCTATGTAATCACATAGGTATGATGTTGGTGCTGTTCGTGACTTGTTGGGATTCATTCTGGTCTCGAGGTTCTCGTGGTCTGGATTTATCTCGCTCATTGGAAGTTAGGGTTTAAACACTATCCTCGGTTCTAATCAGATCTGGCATATGCACGTAATGCCTTCAACGCCTTCGTGGTGTGGTGTTATGGTCGATCTGATTTGGATTTTTTGGTTCGTGAAACCAGGTTCTTGTGGGTTGATTTATGGAAGTTAGGGTTTTTACACCCTATTATTTGTTGCTGCTGTAGATGGTCGTTCTCCTTTTGGGGCTGTTTTGGTTCTTGGATCATGGCGCCTCATGTTTGTTGTTCTTACCTATGATTTGACCTGTTGTTCAGATGTTGATTCGTGGGTTTGGGATTATTGGTCGCATTGGTGGCCTTTGTGGAAGTCGTGGTTATGGTAGTTTTGGATGTTGCGACATGGTTTCTACTTATTGTTACTACTATCTACACGTGATTTTATGTTTTGGAAGTCATGGTGGATGGTGTCATTGCCGGTACTACAACCATGTGTATGTGGAAGTTGGTGGTGCGCTCAAGGGTTTTGATATGCAGAATTATTGAAGAATTGAGTTGCTCACTATGGATGCGGTTCTTCGAACCTGTTTTAGTTACATTTAGATTGTTTATTTAAATGTAATTGTTAGTTATAGCTTTTAGCTTTGTGGTTGTTCTGCTTTTTGCGGATTAGGATTGCTTATGTAATGGGCTGAGGGCATGGGATTCACCCATGTCATTTGTACCTTCTTAAAAAATTCGTATCTAAAACATACCTAATTGTCTTTGTGTGGTTTTTTTCTTCGTTTTCAAAACCTTCTTTGGTTATTCTATTATTTCCAAACCTTCCACAACTGATAGTTTTCCAAAACCAACTTTACTTTCTTCTTTCTCCCTCTGTTTCAACAATTTCGTACTCCATGCTTTGAATGCTGGAAATGTTTTATTCACGGTTGTAGTTACCGAAATTGTTGAGTTGACGTATATAAGCTTCACAAAAACCAACAACAACAAATATTAGCATAAGCATAAATTGTGATGCAGTAGAACACATTAAATATAAAAATATAAAATTTTATAACTTACCACCAAAAGAAGTACTGGTCCGGCAAAATAATTTCTTGGTTTAAACTCCTTCATTTCTGCTTGCACACATTCTAAACAGTAAGTACACCAGTCTAAATTTGGAACATTTTCGATATATTCAACCGATGGAAGAAATCTCTGGTTTATAGTACCATCCTTGTTTGCATGACCAAAAATAGAGAAGAAAACAACCAAGACTCCTACTTTGAAATCCCAGCTTTCATTTATCACTCCACTCAAATATGCTTCAAGAATGCTTATATGCAATTTTTTTATGTTTTGGTCCATTAGAATCATAAAAAGGGAGTGTTGTTCTCCATCTAACTGTTGTTGGATCTAAAGTTATGGTCTCCAGAAGAGCTGTAACCTTTAAATCCCCCATTGGGATACCTAGAATATCATGAATCAATTCACGTGTGATCTTAATCTTTTTATTTTCACTCAAAACCAAAGTACACTTTTTTGCATCAAAATTCTTACAAACCCATAATCCCAAAGCTGTTGGTGTAGAATCAAACTTCAAATCTTCACAAAAATCACCAAAACCCATTTGTTCTATAACTTTCAATTGTCCAGGGGTACATGATTGAATAAGGTTTTGCAAATTACCCGGTGACATTCTTGTTCTCAAATTCACTGGTTCACACTTTGTAGCTATATCGCCAGCATCTTCATTATTTTTAAAAGAGTAAATTACACGGATGGTCCTAAGGTTTGTCCAAAGTTTCACTCATGGTCCCCGAAAGTTTAATGTTGCATGGATAGTCCTTATCTCTCGAAAGAATAACACCCATGGTCCTTATTTAATCGTTGTTAAGTAAGTTCCGTTATAATTACACTCTTAGCCCTTTTAGTTAACAATCGTTGCCTCGTCGCCTTTATCATAACTGACGCTTATAATTTAAAGATTTTCAATTTAGCACGTTTTATACTTTTCATCCGCTTTCATTCGTTTTTATATGTTTCGTCCGCTTTTATATGTTTTTATCCGTTTCGTCCATTTTATACGCTTTTCATCCGTTTTCGCTTCGTTTATATATGCCGTCGTGCTTTTATATGATTTTATCCGTTTTCGTCCGCTTTTATATGTTTTCATCCGTTTTTATACGTTTTCATTCATTTTTATACGTTTTCATCCGTTTTTCTTACGTTCACATACGTTTTCATCCGTTTTAATACGTTTTCGCTCATTTGCTTATATATTTTTTTACATTTTGATCCTTTTCTATAAGTTTTCATCCATTTTTATACATTTTCATACGTTTTTATCCATTTTCATGTAATTTCATCGGCGTAATACGTTTTAATCCATTTTCGTCCGTTTTTCTACGTTCATCGTTTCATCCATTTTATCCGTTTGCTAATGTTTAATACGTTTTCATCCATTTTATACGTTTCGTCCGCTTTTATCGTTATTTATGCGTTTTAATCCGTCTTTATACATTTTCTTACATTTTTATCGTTTCATACTTTTTTATACGTAAGAAAAACAAACGAAAATGTATAAAAATGAATAAAAGTAAATTATAACGTATCGAAACGGACGAAAACGTATTAACATGTAAGAAAACGTATAATATTTTAAAAACGTATAAAAACGGATGAAAACGTATGAGAACGTAAGAAAAAGTACAAAAACGGACGAAAATGAATAAAAGCAGACGAAAACAAATAAAAATGAACGTAAATTGATAAAAACATATAAATACGGATGAAAACGTATAAAAACGGACAAAAACAAACTAAAACCGACAAAAACGAATAACAACGGACGAAAACAGATAAAAACGTATATATACAGATGGCGACGATAAAATGGACGAAACGAATAAAAACATATGAAAACGAATAAAATGGATTTAAAACGGATAAAACGAGTAAACGGATGAAAATGTATAAAACAAAACAAATAAAATGGATGAAATTGTATAGCAACATATGAAAGCGGATAAAACAGCATTTAAACGGATAAACGTGAGAAAAATATATAAAATCGTATAAAACGTATAAAACGGACCAAAATATAAAAAAATGTAACCAACGGGCGAACACGTAAGAAAAACGGATGAAAACGTATAGAAACGGATGAACACGTAAGAAAAACGGATAAAAACATATAAAAACAGACGAAAACGAATAAAACCGGGTGGAAACGTATAAAAACTGACAAAAACGGATAAATACGAACGAAAACGTATAAAACAGACGAAAAAGGATGAAAATGTAAGAAAATGTATAAAAACGTATCTAAAGTCGAAAATCTTTAAATAATAAACGTGTGTTATGATAAAGGACTGACGAGGCAAGGATCTTTAACCAAAAGGACTAAAAGTGTAAATTATAACGGAACTTACTTAACAGCAGTTAAATAAGGGACCATAGGTGTTATTCTTTTCAGAGATAGGGACTATCCATGCAACTTTAAACTTTCAAGGACTGTGAGTGAAACTTTGGACGAACCTTAAGGACCATCCGTGTAATTTACTCTTTTTAAAAATAGCAACTATCATCTTTTTCTTTGATTCTGAATCATTTTCATCAGCAGACCTTTTACGCTTGTTTCATCTGTTATTTTTACTTGTATCTTCTAGTTTGCCCGTCTTTTACATATTATTAGATAAAACAAAGTTTAAAACATAGACATATGTTACTGCATGCATCTCACCAAAAAATAAAGATTCAAACAAACACAAAAGCTTTAAATACACATTCCCTAACATAAACTCAGTTAAATCTAAAATGAATCACAAAAAAACCCAAGCATTAAACCACATTTAAGCATAAACAAGAAAAAAATGCATCAGACACACAATCAAGATTTTACTTTTCTTCCGATTTCCCTTCTTGACTACAACACCTTCCCCAAAAACTAAAGGTAAAAGCACATCCCCTTCCAGACTACCCCCAGGATGTTTCTTTACAGGTACATTTTTTGTTTGTGTCCTCCTATTACCTCCACGAATTCCAGTTTCTGTATCATGTACACCCCTTCATTAATTAATCTCAAAATAACATCTATTGCAGCTGATATACTATGACCATTCCAAATTCATCCACATAAAAAAAAACTCACTGCATCTCTCCCACATATAAACCAATAATTAATGGCTAATATTAAAAAAATTAATTAATATACCTACTGCATTTCAATCTAACAAGCATAAATCAACAAACTCTTATTTTAATTCAAACTTACATCACATAAATTAACATCTACTGCATCTCAAGTAAAAATCAATATCAATTGCATTACGC
>CM040245.1:186054164-186064164 GCA_022545495.1 Chrysanthemum lavandulifolium | reverse complement strand
AAATAGGCACAAGCTAGGTTTTGGGATGGGCTATGGCCTATCATTGACGCCAAACGGACCCTTAACAAGAAGTAGGCCGAGCGGCCCGGTAGCAAACCGAATGCATCCTTATAATTTTTACAGGTTCCTTGAGAGGTTTTTATCAAAACCATTTTGAAGAAATTGTCAACTTGAAAAATAAGGCTTCGACATACATAGTCATGTGTTTGTTTTGGAACAAGCTTCGGTTTGCTGACACAATTCATAACTCGAGACTCTTGGTTATAAAACTTGTATATCGACAAGTTTATCCCCAAGTCATGACTTGGGTCAAAAGACCCGATATAACTACTATCATACACGAAGGCATAGTGAGACTTATGGCAACACGATTCGGGTTGAACAAGACGCACATCAAAACTGAGTGTGTTAGGATTTTTATAACCTTTCCTAATTCATAACCAAATATAAAACGAGCTAAAATTGACAAGAATATGCTGGGAATACTCATGTTCTGGCATCAACATTTTTATGCAGGAGTTCTAGGTCGTTGATTCTTGGGATTGGGTATTGGTTTTTGATAGTCAGTTTGTTTAATTCATAATAATCAATGCACATCCTGAATCAACCATCTTTCTTTTTGAAAAACAAAGCCAGATCTCCCTAAGGTGAAGAATTCGGTTTGATGAAACCTTTCTCTGAAAGTTCTAACAACTGATTTGAAAGTTCTTGTAATTACGTTGGGGCTAATCGATAAGGTGCTCGTACCATAGGTGCAGCACCAGGAACCAAATCAATTTGGAATTCAACTTATCAGTTTGGTGGAAGTCCAGTAAAGTCTTCGGGGAAGACTTTTGGGAAGTTTCTCATGACTGGTACATCTTCCAGGCGCTTTCCTTCCGGCTCCTCTCCTTTCTTTTCAGAAACTTTATCCAGGAAGAGGTGGCATCCCTTCTCGATGCACTTTTGGGCTTTGGTGCAGGATACGATGTTTAGCTTTGAAGTGTTTCTTATATCACTTCTTTTTCCTTCTATGGTTAGGGTTTCGTCCCTATACGGTAGCCAAATTTTTCTCGTTACAAATAATGGCGGCATGATATTTTGACAACCAATCCATACCAATAATAACGCCGAAACTACCCAACTCTAAGGGCATCAGATCGATGTTAAACGGTTGGTTTATGATGCGTGAGTTCGGGGTCGAAAGACTTCCTTTTCAATGAGCAAGATTTACAACCCACTAGGTAGTGTACCTAATCGTTGCAGTGTAGTATGGGTAAGCCCAGGGGGTTGATCGTTCTCTAGGGAATAGAGATGCTAGTAGAGATGTATGACGAGAAGGTGAGGTTGAGGGTGGTTCTTTTTAGCTTTTTTATATTTTTTAGAAAACACATAAAATCTCGGGGTTTAGGAGTGGGGGGTGGTACTTCTACCAATTTTTACTACTTACTAATAAAGATTAAAAACTAATTAACTAATGAAAAGAAGAAAATAAACCATGGATTGTATGGTGTGTTCTTATGATAATTAAAAGCGTGTTTACTTAGATGTTCTTACTCCCTAGTTATCTCTTATTGGTCGGTTGAATTGTCACATCTAGGGGTGAGCAGAAACCGCACTGCAAACCGCAAACCCGCACAAAACCGCAAAACCCACACCGCAAAAACCGAAACCGCAACAAAAACCGCGGGTGCGGTTCTTGAAAATAAAAAAACCGCATTTTGCGGTGCGGTTTCGGTTTCCACCAAAAAACCGCACCGCAAAAACCGCACCGAACCGCAAAGTCATATTCAAATATATTTTTATTTTTATTTTAAATAAACCAACTATATATTCTATAATTTTTGTATAATTAAATACTTTTGTTAATATTTTCATAATTAGTTATTTCAAACGAATTTTATTAGTTAATTATTGTCTGTGTTTTTATATCATATAATTTTGTTTTTCTATCAATATATCGTCGAAATTTAAAAAAAAAATCATTTTATTTGACTTTTATTATTCTAGAGATTTATAATTTCATACTACTACCCAACATTAGTATATATATATATGTTTTTACTCATTATGTAACCATATGATATATTTATTCTATAATAAATATATACCAAAAAATAGAATTTGAAAAAAAGACTTTAAAAACCGCAAACCCGCAAAACCGCAAAAACCGCAAAAACCGCAAACCCGCAAAACCGCGCGGTTGCGGATTCTCATTTTTTAAAAACCGCAATTGCGGATGCGGTTCGGTTTTTACCAAAACCCGCACCAACCCGCACCATGCTCACCCCTAGTCACATCCTCATTCTAATTGGTGCGTTGTATTCCGTGTTAGTCATTGGGGGTGCCTAATTCCTTAGTTCTATGAATCGTATTATCCTAAAGCTACAACTCCTGCAATAAACACAACGATGACTCAAATGCACTATCAAGCTTTGTGCAATTTAGGACGTTCAAGCTCGCAACAATTAAAGAAGAAGCCAGTTTTCCTTACTCTAGCATCTACCAATTAAAACAAGAGACAACCTAGCAATAATCAACAACTAGGTTCCATAGATCTAAGCAAACACAATAGTATTTTAGCTACTCATAATGGATAAGCATGCACACACACAAACAATTGAACATAAGATAAACATGGTGATATAATGGATTAACAAACTTATCTTTGAATGTGAAGAAGGGTTCGGAACCCTAAAATACTGCCCAAGTCGGACTATGAACGAACTAGGGTTTGCTCTCCAAAATATTACACATAAAATACAGAAAAATCCGAAGTCTATATATAGATATACAACTGCGACGGCGTCGCCTTTTGATGGTGACGCCGTCTGGTTGCCATCATTAGGGTTTTGTTTGGGCCAAGTCATCGTTGGGATTGCTTCAGTTGAGGAAGTGTGACGCCGTCGGGCTTCATAAAGGACGTCATCATGGAATGGGTCTTGGTCGTCTGGTGTAAAATAAAGGGCGACGCCATCCAGAAATAAGGCGTGACGTCGTCATGTTGTAAAACCAAAAAGAGACTTGTGCCTTCGCTTGAGACTTTTTAGAAAACCTTGTGAGCGACGGTGTCGCCCTATGAGTTGGGACGCCGTCAGGTGCATAAAACAGCGTTGGATTCTTGACTTTGTCGTTTTCTCCTTGTTTTCACTCCTTTTTGTCCAAATATGCTTGATTCCAGCATTTTGCTTCCAAAAGACCTAAAATGTGAAAAGGAACAATTTAAGGCTTAAATGACCCCCTAAAAACGTATGTTTTAAATCCTTATCAAATATCCTTACACTTGGAATTTGCTTGTTCTCAAGCAAATGTGCTTTTGGCCAATCAATGTATAAGTTAGGGGGCATTTAGCATTGGTTTAAAATAGTTTACAACAAGTACAAGCGTCACAATAGTCATAACAAGCACAAAAATTATACACTAGCACCTCATAATTGGTGTTTGGATTCTCTCATCTCTCGGGTATATATGAGATATAACATGTAAGGAAATGGAAGATAAACACTCACTAACTGTCATAGTAAATAGATTACCATAGGATTAAGAATAGATCAAAACTCCACCGCTTTGGCGTAAGCACCTAGGAATAACTATCTAAGAGGTCTTTACAAAGGGTTATAATGTTAAGCTCATGGTAGGGAAGTAAAGGGTTTTGTTGGATAATGGGATATTTAGTGGTGGTAAGTCAAAATCTTATGTGACAAGGATGTAAGACGCGGCGTTGCTAAGCCAAGACTCAACTCATTAACACTAGATAACAACTTGAAACAAAACATAAACATAAACTTAAAAACATAAACATAAAGATAGATATAGGATGCTAGCCCGTATGTTTTTCTCTTTTTTTTCATTTCATACCTTTTTACTCTATCATCCTCTACGATAACATCAAAATAAAGGGATTTATAGGAGCATCCTTACACTTGAGTTTTTATTTCACTAACACTAATTGACCTGATTTGAAAATATCGAAACACTTGGAGTACTTAATTACGTAGACAAAGGGAATTTGAATTTAACGTTCCTTCCCGTTACTCCATAAAATACTACTTTAAGCCATGAGTCTCAATCATCCCAAAACTGTACACAAAGGATATGACTCAACTTAGCAACCATGCAAGTAACTAGATAATTGAACTAAGGGTTTAAACAATGATTACAATAATGCACTAAATATGAGTGCATACAAGGTGGGCAAAGGCGATTTAGGTGTAACATTTGGGGGTGGATTGTAAACAATGCTCTTCATTCATATTCCGGAAATTGGAACATCACGATAACCATGAAAAGGATAGGCTTTGAGGGGTTAACTAAAGGTATCGCTCACTAAAGATGAGTACATGTTGGGAATTAAGGTAAACTACTGATTCTGCCGAAGCATCTGCCGAATGGATTCTGCCGAAGAAGAATGGTTTCTGCCGAAGTTATACTTCAGCAGAAGGGATAAAGCAGATATCGTGTTGCTGCTGAAAGTGCGAACCATGTAGGAGAGATAAAGCTCCGCATAGAGTAACAGTCAGCGCCGTATGTATAGGTTGGCGCCGTATTATGTAGAGCTTACTCAGAATAAACAATATGATTAACAAAACAAAATGATTAGTTGCATGCTTGTCTAAAATGCATGCTTAGTCTATATTAGTATTAGAGCGTAAATTGTCAACGCTCATTAGGTTTCTTGCCTATATAAGAACCATAATAGTTTGTAATAGATAAGTTTTCGAAGTCATTCAAGTTTGAAAAATTATCGAAACATAGAGTTTCTATAATCAAAAGATCCATAGAGGATCAAAGAGTTCTTAGTTATTGTAACTTGTATTTACTTTCCGCTTCAAAATACGAGTTGTAGAGATCTTCCATTAGTTTGCTTGTGATTACATAGGCAACACTAACGATCTCCGAGTGCTTAAGATCTATCAAGGTCTTGGTTTTCAACAAGTGGTATCAGAGCCTCGGGAAAGTCTCTACGATACTAAGAACCATTCTCACCCCCATACAATCAAACATTCATTCACCATGCCTGGATCCGATAATGAAAATGAAGTCACCAACACAAACAACACCAACACCACTTCCATGCAACAGCTCAGTCTCTCAAACAGCAATGGTAAATTTCCTTATTTGAAAAGGAAGAGTATGACCTTTGGACTATGAAGATGGAAAATTGGATTTCCAATATTGATTGGAATCTGTGGGAGGTAGTAAAGAAAGGAAACAGTCTAAAGAAAATGATTCCTGACAGGGATGGGAAGTTTATCATGGCTCCTCCAAAAACTGCTGAAGAAGTGCTGGCTATGCAGAGAGAGCATAAAGTAAAAACTATTCTGCTTCAAGCCATACCTGAAGATCATCTGTGTGATTTTCACCATATGGATGATGCAAAAGACATATGGATGGCTCTCAAAGCAAGGTTCGGTGGAAATGAAGAATCAAAGAGAATGAGGAAGTCCATGCTAAGACAACAGTTTCAGGACTTCAATATCTCAGAAGAAGAAGGTATCCACAAGGGATACGACAGGTTCCATAGGATCTTGAGTCAGCTGAATCAGCTGAATGCTAAACCGGATAATGAAGATTGCAACTCAAAGTTCTTGCGGTCCTTGCCGCCATCATGGTTGCATGTTAGTATAGCACTCAAGGCTAAAGGAGGGTTGGACATGCTCACTTTTGATGAGCTGTACAACAGACTCAGAACTCTTGAACCAGATGTCAGGACTCCCTACCGTACATCATCTTCTGGCCATGCAGCTTTTGTTGGAACATCTCACTCCAACACAATGGTACCTGCTCCAAGTTCCAACTACTTTCCATCATCTCCCAGTTCCAACTACTTCCCATCATCTTGCACTCCCACTCCACCACATAACCCTCGTCCCACTCCACCATGTTCTCAAACTAGGACTAGTAGTGTGATGGAGGATGTTCTTCACTCATTTGTTGCTGATTATGATACTCAGCAGTATCTTGCATATGAAGACTTTGATCAGTTGGACCCTCTTGAAATGGAGGAGATGAAACTGAAAATGCAGGTGGCATTGCTGTCAGTGGACATCAAAAGGTTTGAAGAGAAGTCTGGGAGGAAGTTTGCTTTCAAAGGAAAGGAACCAGCTCGCTTTGATAGGAGGAAAGTCAAGTGTTTCACTTGCCACCAGATGGGGCATTTCTCAAGGGAATGCAAAGACAGGAAAAGTGGAGATGGAGCTAACTATCTTTCCTATCAGCAGAAACAGCAGGAAGCTGGAGCTTCAGCAGCTCTCCTCACCATGGATGAACAGGTCAACTGGACTGCACATGAACCTGTTAATGAGGAAGCTCATGATACTGACAAGCTTGGATTGCTTGCAAGGTGCACTTCGGATGAAAGGCATGATCAGTTTGCCTTGATGGGACTATCTTAGGTACACAATTGTATATTGGTTGTAGTCTAAGATACAATGAACTTAAAGAAGAATTTGATGCTATGAAACCTAAGTTGATGCATGCTATATGATAATGAAGCTCAAACTTGCATTAAAAACTGTAGAAAGACAAAAAGTGTGGTTTCAAAAGAATCAAATAGCTTATGAAGAAAAGATAAAGGTTACAGTTTGATCTAGAAGTTGCTAATAATTACTTAAAACTGTCTGAGAAAGCTAAGGATGAAGCTGTGTCTGAGAACCTAGAGCTTAAGGCAAAACTTGCAGAGGAAATAGCTAGGCATAAGAATGGTTAATATCAGGTGATAATCTGGCTAGTGAAATCTATAACAGTCAAACTGTAACCTCTGGCTTAGGACTAGGCTTTCAAAAGTATGTAGGAGTAGAAGCTAAATATGATGGTCGTAAATCCACACCAGCAGGGTTAGCTAACTTTGTAAAAGAAGGTGAATTGCATGCTGTCCCTGGACCTATTAGAGGTGAATTTATGCCCATTGACCTATCCATCACTGTTGACTTTGATGGATCACATCATCTATATGGCAGAAAGTCAAAAGACTTGCCAGACCCTGATTCCTCATCTAATGACTTTGTCTCTTGCTCTGACAGTGACAATTCATCGGATCAAGGGTCTACTTCCTATGAAAGCTGTGATTCAAATGAGAAGTCTGACCTTCCCAAGCCTGAACCTACACCCAAGCATGCACCCCAGTCTACTTGCAAGCCTTCTAAGGAAGCTGCTGAGGAATCAACTTCCAAGACAGTTCCCTCTGAAGACTTATCTTTTAAATCTTTGAATAATCAGTCTGTTAAAAACAATTCCTTAAATGTTTCCAATTTAAGTACTTCTTCATGTAATCGAACATCTCCCCATTTGAATAAATCTTCCAAGAAGAAGACATGTTTTGTATGTGGAAGTAAATGTCATTTAATTAAGGATTGTGATTTTCATGAGCAAAGATTGGGTGCATGTGCTACTCACCAGAACCATAGATCTAGGTGGACCAATGTTGCTAATATTCCACCTTATGTCCCACAAGCAGCTAATACTGACTCTCATTGGAGAGGTTCAGTTACCAGACCTTATGTGCAACCAACTAGCCCATACTTTAAACATGGTTATTGGCCTACATATGTTGACTCTATGTATGCTGGGATGGGATATGGGGACACTGCTGTGAAGCCCTCAGCAGGTTGTTCTTGGACTAACAAGGGACCCAATCATCAATGGAGGACCAAGAACAATGGTGGATCCTCTAAATCTTCATGTCCTAAACCTGTGATCCACAAGCAGGTCAAGTCATAATGACTTGAACCTCCATTGTACACTAACAGTATGTATATATTTTGTTGTTGTTTGTAGGATCATCCCCTTAAGCATAAGAATATTGGTATTGTTGATAGTGGTTGTTCCAGAAGCATGTCTGGAAACAGAGATATGCTGCATAATTTTGTTCCCATAGAAGGAGGGCATGTGACTTTTGAGGAAGTGATGAAGTATCACAGGGAAGGGCACCATAAAGACACCTCATCTAGATTTTTGAAAATGTTGTACTATGTTAAGAACTTCAGCATTTCAACTGTTCTCTGTTTCACAAATCTGTGAACCACTAAAACAAATCTTCTCACTGAGAATGAATGTCTTGTGCTGTCTAAAGACTTCAAACTCCCAGAAGAAACTCTCAATTCTGCTGAATTCCTCGTACTCACAATTTATACACATTCAACCTTAATGAAGTGCAACCAGGTGGTGACCTCACTTGTTTTGGTGCTAAAGCATCTCTTGATGAGTCCACTAAATGGCATAGGAGGATGGCTCATGTGAATTTCAAGACCATTAACAAACTTCTAAAATGGGTCTTGTGAAGTCTTCCCACCAAAGTATTCACAGATATGATCATTAATTGGCGCTTGCAACAAAGGAAAACAACACAGAGCTTCTTACAAAGCTATCAATGCTATGAGCATCATTACTGAACCTCTTCAGTTGCTTCACATGGATCTGTTTGGTCCAACTCAAGTCAGAAGCATTGATCATAAGTTCTTCTGTTTGGTTATCACTGATGGCTATAGCAGATTTTGTTGGGTTTTCTTTCTCAGAACCAAAGATGAAACATCTCAAGTGCTGACTGAATTCATCACTCTCGTTGAAAATCAGTTGAACAAAAAGGTCAAGGGTATTCGGTGTGATAATGGGACAGAGTTCAAAAATGCAATTCTAATAGAACTCTGTGGGTCAAAAGGTATAAAAAAGACATAGTAATCCAAGAACCCCACAACAAAATGGGGTGGCTGAAAGAAAGAATAGGACCCTAATAGAGGCTGCAAGATCAATGCTTGCAGATTCTAAACTCCCTACTATGTTCTGGACTGAAGCTGTTGGCACAGCGTGCTATGTGCTAAACAGGGTCTCCATTACAAGACCTCAACTCAAAACACCTTATGAACTTCTCTTTGGGAAGGTTCCTGTCATTCACTACCTAAAACCTTTTGGTTGTCAAGTGACCATTCTGAACACCAGTGATCCGTTGGGAAAGTTTGATGAGAAGGCTGATGATGGCTATATTGTGGGTTATTCAGCTCATAGTAAGGCCTACAGGGTGTACAATTTGCAAGCCAAGAAGATAGAGGAGACGCTGAACCTGAGATTTCTGGAAGATAAGCATAATGTTCAAGGACAGGGTCATACATGGTCCTTTGATCTTGACTACTTAACTGATTCCTTGGGTTACACTAGACACTGCTAACCAAAATGCAGGTTCTCAAGCTTCTCCACTAACAATGTAGGTCCCTTTAGATGATGACTCTGACAAAGAGTTTGAAGATGATGAGCAACCTATACTTGTGCCTTCTTTCTCCCTAACAATATTGCAGGTACCACCTCCAAGGATTATTGCTGACACGAGCGATGAAGATGAATCTCATTATGCTGAGGACCTGCTAGGTCAACCAAGGAATTGCTGCCAAGCTCACCCTCTTATGATGCTGAATTTGAACCAACAATCACCAATGTTGATTCTTCCATTGAAGTCAGCCCCACTGCTACTCAGAGGATCAACATTGCTCATCCTCAATCCAACATCATAGGTGATCTTCTGGCACCTGTTAGAACTCGAAGGGCTATCACAAGTCCTCAATTTGGGCAGATTGCTTTTCTCTCTTATGTCTCCAACCAGCAAAGAGACAATCACACAGACTTCAAACATTGTCTGTTTGCTTGTTTTCTCTCTCAAGTGGAACCAACCAGTGTATCTCAAGCTCTTAATGATTCAAGTTGGCTAGAAGCAATGCAAGAAGAGATGCAACAATTTCACAATCAGCAGGTTTGGATCTTGGTACCACTACCTGATGGCAAATATGCCATTGGGACAAAGTGGATTTTGAAGAATAAGAGAGATGCTCGGGGTGTGGTGATCAAAAACAAAGCAAGATTAGTGGCTCAAGGTTTCAGACAAGAGGAAGGAATTGATTATGATGAAGTGTTTGCCCCTGTTGCCAGAGTAGAAGCTATTCGCATTTTCTTGGCATATGCTTCTTACATGGGTTTCATGGTATATCAAATGGATGTCAAAGGTGCTTTTCTTTATGGTGAGATTGAAGAGGAGGTT
>CM040245.1:186012077-186054064 GCA_022545495.1 Chrysanthemum lavandulifolium | reverse complement strand
TGTGATTTTGATATTTGGGCGGTGCACTGGGTGAAGGCTAATCAAAGATCGCATGACTTTCATTTTTATCTTACGCGTTAATAATTGTAGTTGTAATCGTGCTATCACGAGAAACTACGATGTACAATACATTAATGAGATGCAAATTCGTCCGGTCGTGTCGAATTTGGAATTTGATAATTATCTTTAACGACATTGGTATGTGGCTTTATCTTTATTAATCGCGCATATTGATCTTGAGATCGGATTATTATCACGCTTTTGAACTTATATGGGAGGTTTGGATTTCTGTCATGTAACGTGTGAAATGGGGCAAGTGGGTGAAATTATTCAAACATACGCATAAAACATGTAACGTTTTGACCGATCCGTTTTGACAGACATTGAGATGAAATTCTTATTATGGTGTATTTGCGAAAACAATAGAGGTTGTAATTTGACCCTTTTTCCCGTTATTAAGCATCATGCTATTTAGTCTCTAGGTCTTTATAAAGGACGAGAAATTGAAGAGCTTGGGTTGGTCTGAAAGAACCATATGGTGAAAGGGTCTGAAAAGACCATCCAGTGGCTCAATCTTTTCCGAAGTAAGATCTTAAAACCACATATTAACCGTTGGTTGAATTTTTTGGGTGGTTGTTATTTTGTAGTTTTGCAGGTGA
The DNA here is from genome assembly GCA_022545495.1 of Chrysanthemum lavandulifolium. Classification (NCBI taxonomy): domain Eukaryota; kingdom Viridiplantae; phylum Streptophyta; class Magnoliopsida; order Asterales; family Asteraceae; genus Chrysanthemum; species Chrysanthemum lavandulifolium. Next base: position 186,053,405 of record CM040245.1, on the reverse strand, counting down.
GAATGTACAGGTCAATGTATGGTGGGTGGAGGCATTTTGTGTAGATTTGAAAATAGAAAAATGATATGAAAGAAGAAAAAAGGATGCTTAAAATCGGTTGTGTGTATTCAAAGCTATCAAAACACGTGTTTAAGGTAGGCTATATTTGGCTATCCGTATTTTGATTGTAAATTTTTGGAATGATATAGGACAAACTAATTTTTGGCTATCCGTATTTTGATATAATGTCGATAAGGAATTCTGATTACCTACAATGAAAAAGAACAAATTTATACATAAAAGATAAGATACATGGTACAACGTTTTATGTAGTTTGAATTTGCGACGTATGTTTTTTTGGGTAAAAACCTGTGTTGTATGATTTCATCTTCATATAAAGGTAAAAAAAAAAAAGTGGCCTTTCGATATATGGATTTTCTGCAAGTAAGGGGGTGCTTTAAAAAATGTTGTCTCGGATGATGGTTACATTGATATTCTTGGAATAAACAAGGATCATGTACTACAAGCTGTTGCTGTTAAGCCCTTATATTTACATGGCATGTATTTGTAACATTTGTTTTAGCTTTACAAGGTTTCAGTTGGTGTCGAAAGTTTAGTTCATTTATTGATATGTGAGATTAATACATTATGTTACTCTTTATCAAATTTTCGGTGCTTTTTGATGTCAAGAAAAGGTATCCACATGGTTATGACCCAACAGGTCCATTCCTTCATTTTAACACTGGGAAGAAAGCCTATGGTCAGCCCATCAACATATCTTGGTGCTTTCGATTTTATTATCACTTATCTATTACCAAATATTGTTTTATACTAACCAAAAACGAAATGCATTTATCACTTTTACTACGCTATGCACACATAGATATGTCGTGTTAGCTATTAGTTTTGCCTAGAATTATACCTTTTTCTTGAAACAATTATATTTACAAAGACTCTCCCAATTAAAACTAAGCATAATAACTAAATATGCATAATACTTGCAAAACCGACAATTCTTTACGGTGAACACGTTCGTGAATTGCCATCTTAAAACATCATAATAATAAGTAAATAAATGTATTAAAACATAAATTAACATCACTTGCATATAAAAAGTGAGATACCTTTTATGTTACGAATAAATCGTGTACACACCATGATTTTGAATTTTTGACTCGGCCTAAATAATTTTAATATGTAAGACGTGCTTGATTAATTGAAATATAATATTGATTGATAATAATGTTTACATGAGACATAAAATATGTCTAATCCATCTATTACTTGACATGTGTTTTTGTCACTTTCTCTTTCAAAACATTCACTCTTGATTTGGCGATGTGTCCAAATATTATTACGAGGCATACTTTTAGACATATTTGTTAGGCATGAGAATCATTTCTAAGATCACAACTTACAAACTTATTGACCAACGAAATCCGTCCATGATAAAAAAAAGTGAGAGTTTCAAACATGACAAAAATTAGTACTGAACATTACGCTATGAATCCAGGTATAGCAAATAGGGAGTAACCTAAAATACCTTGCAAAATAGTCAAAAGCATTACGCCTTCCAAATTTAGATTAGCTCGTGTGCAACGCACGGGTCAGAATGACTCGTATTGTTAATTATCAATTGATTATACATTGTTCTATACATTACATTAAATGTTGCATGTATGTTTGTGTGTGTACAACAAACAAGCGACAATCTAATAAAACTAACAAAATGATACAATGAAAGAATAATTTACAAAGTTCTTTAATAGGTATTGTGGTAATGAATTTTTTACAAACAACCATGATATAACCTCTGTTGTAAAAATCGGCCATTAGGGTTAGCTAATTACTCAACGCGGCCACTTAAATTAGTAAAACTTGATTTTTGTTTGCGTGTAAATTAGTTTGTGACCATGTTAGCAAACACTAACTGTATAACTCGCTTATTATGAATTTCTATATCGTTTGTAAAATAAAATCGGTAGTGAGAAATCGGATGAGCCACTAAAATCCAACCATCTTTAGGTTTTTCGCAATACCACACTTACACAACATAAATTGGCTTTGATTCTTTCTTACGCGTAGAGTAATCTTTTGTTTTTCTTTTTCACACAGAGTTAGGTATCACATTCTTGATTGAATTTGTGGTGCTTCGATATGGATATGACATTGAACAATAACCATGGATCATCGACAATATTAGATTATTGTTCATTAGCCTTGCATTATGTCAACTTATGTATGCCATTTACACATAGATACAAGTAAACATAAAGTATTTTTTATAAGTTATATTAAAATATCCACATGATCACTTATTGTTTTGTGTTTTTTAATTTATGCAGAGACTATGAGTCATTGAACCACCAGATGCTATGATCATTAGTTGACGAGGTGAACATGCTAAGAAAGAAACAAACGTTATACCAAGAATATTAACGTTTTATCTTATTTTTCGTTAACTTAATTTTTCAACGATAATCATAATTCTAACAATAATTATCGTCATGCTCGCTTCTTTATATATTATTTTGTGTTAACTAATACCTTCCAACGATAATTATAAGTCATGCCCGCCCTTGGGTTGGCCTTGAAAAGCTAGTATATATATATATATATATATATATATATATATATATATATATATATATATATATATATATATATATATATATATATATATATAGGGAAGGATCGGTCTTGATTACATTTTAAGTAGGGATGGTGGGATAATATCACGGTAAAATTCAAAAATAATTCAAAAAATCAGAAAAAATTAAAAAAGAAAGAGGACAACAATTTATTAAGAATCAAAAAAATTGAGAAAAAAATCATTTTCATGGTTAAAAGGTACAATGATATTATGAATTTTGTTAATATCACCTTAATTATCAAGCTTTAATATCACTACTAACTAAGGCTAGCGTAGTTTCACTAAGGCTGCGCGTAGTTTCTAAACCAGCGTGATATTAAGTTTTTTCTAATATGAAAGTAACTTTTAGTAAAATTGTTAATATCTGTAACATATTGGATTTCATAAACACACTAAACCAAAGATCAAAGTAGGCGTATAATATGGTTTTAGAGAGAGAAAGTTAGAGGTTTGGGAACTTTAGTGAGAGAAAGAAAAATCTTATTATGAGCTCGACTCTCTACCTGGGAGGTAGAGAGTATTTATAGTCATTACATAAATCGCCACCTATCGGGTGTGGATCGGGCGTACGGTGGGTAAGACCATCCGTCCTCCATGGTGTTACTTAAACTAAATACTACTTAACTTATAATAATCTACGACACGAGCTTAATGATTACATATACTTGAGGTGACCGACTCTTTAATACATGGATTTACTAAATCCTAACAATGTCCCCTAAGGAGGTCGCTCAAGATCACCTCAAACATATATTGAATACAAGCAGATTTTACATAAAGACTATTCTTGCATTCTTGTTACCGTTTTGCTCTAAAGCCCGTAGTCATTGATTCTTCATTGATGCATGTTTGGAAAACCCAGTGGAGGTCTTAATCGATCAACGTGATGATGAGTTTGAGCTAGCTTTGAGATCATCGGCAATAATACATCTCTAACTCTTCCATTGTGGTGTTGTGACTTATGGACGACATGCTCACATTCTAGATCATGATATATTCTCATCGAGTAGCGGAAGCTTCGTTTGATTCATGATATTGGCGTGATAGCGAAGCATAGAGTGAAAATATCGAGTCATTGATGCATTAATCATGATTTCTTCGAGATGAATGTGTTGGTGAGCATGCGGTATGGATTGACCGCTTCATTACGATCACCGCAAACGAGGGCGTACTTGCATAAAACATTTAGCAATAAAGCGCCGCGAAAGTGTCTTTGATCACTTTCGTTGAATTGAGGTACCGGACCACGGTTCCTCGTTGATCGCGATACATGTCACGCCTATGATCGGTATAATTCCGAAGAATTTCCTTGACGAGTTTCGCACCGCTCTAGTTGTTCTCAAACCGAACGTCTCAAAGAAGACAACATTGAGTGAGTGAACCGGTGAATAGAGATTCACCGATTGATGAAAGAGATTTGAAAAACAATTGTGTATTGCTCAATAGAAATTGTTTTGCAATACAACGAAGGTTTTAATGAAAATCAATTATCAATCATAAAACACCTTTTGATTTGAAATATTCGTACACGGTCAAGTGCTAAAGAAAAGAGTTTTTGAACACAACGACCAGGTTTTCAAAGGTATCCGCAATCCATAACCTGAACCAGATTGATTCAAAAGATTGAATCGCCTATTTGTTTACTGCTCAGTTGTCACATGGTTGATCTATAGAATAGATCTCATATGCCACCTACCAGGAGCTTGTTTGATGTTGGCTTCAGAAGGCTTTCCATCTTCATTGTGAATATGTTTTCATATCACTCGGATGTTCTGGCAATACCACAAGGATAATGCGTAGGACTTAAGATATAATCTCTCTTTCCACATTGTGTGAAACAGAGAGTCTTCATTGAACGTGTCCTAATGAGATTTATTGATGATCTCGTGGCTCTAGACTCAATTTGTGCATATTTGGATCCTATATCGGAGACTAGGGAGAGGGTCTCCTTCTTTAATATCAACAATCTCTAAGAGAAAGTCGATAGATAATGTCGGTTCCCGTGAGAATGAAACAAGTCCTTTTAAGAGGAACTTGAGTGGTTTGGGAAGTTGAAGTGCGGTGCGTCACTTTGGGTCCATGACGTCTTGTCTTCAATACCGATGTTACCTTGGTAACCACCAAGAGTATATGAATTGAACCGGTTTCACGCTAAGGTTGAATAATTGGAGGCTATTTGTTTTCACCTTTTCTCATTCAATTCTTTTCATTCTTCACCCTTCAGAGCTTACCAAGAGACTTCATAGCTAGAACCTTGTTGGGTTTATTCAAGACTAGCTCGGTCTCGGTCCGCACTCTTCCCATATCTCATTTTTCTCCTTTTTTCAATATACCTAAGGACTTCTACACTATCTAGTGGATAGTCCCTAGGTAGATCCCTCCGGTTCTGGCGGATCATGGGACCAAATACCTAACCTTATCATCCTTATATCACCATACATAAAGTAAAGTTGGTCGGTCTATTTGGTATTGTTCATATGCCATTGGAACCAATTGAAAACCATTTGAAGATCAATCCAGATACTTGTGATATATTATCAAAGCATTTTGTACCTGAATTGTTTTTGATATTTTTAGAACAAGAGCTCCCCCTCAATATGTGCTTCATGTATTTGAAATCGTTTGGCACACGGAGGCAAGAGGAAGAATTAACTTCTTTGATTTCCATTTTCTAAAAGATATCAACATCACTTCCCTAATTAAATCAAGTAGATAAAGCATTTTGGGGAAGGATGAGGTTTTCATAAGTTTGCTCCCCCTCAATATGTGCATAGATATTTAAAAATGTTTTGCACATATTAGGAAAAGATTGCACATTGAGATAAATTGATCACGTTTCAAATCTTTGTGGTTTAAGATAGATGCTCCCCCTCAACATGTGCATGGAAAATTTGAAATCGTTTGGCACATGTGGGAAAGAGAGCTTGTACATCCTTATAAAACCATTTACCGAATTATCATATTAAATCCAATTTAAATCACAAATTCTCCCCCGATCACAGTTATCAAATCATTTGAGATTTTTGATCTCTGTAGATTTAAATTGATTTTGAAAGCTTATTTAAGGAGAATTGTGACTTGATTATGAAAGCGTTTTAACTGATAAGGATCGGATTTTGAGACTTTTAGACTCCATTGAATAAACATGCATGATTATCTTGTGAAAACAATTGAATGACAAATAACCTTTTAATTTAATTGAAATCATTCTCCCCTCAATCAATGACATAAGTTGTTGATTGAGAGATAGATCTTTGACAAACTTTTAAGTCGAGATGATTATCAAAAATAGAGTCGAAGTTATTTTCAAAACAACTAGTTTTCATTAGATAGTAAGGATTAGTTTAAAGAATCGAGCAAGAAATTTGAAAACCAAGATAAAGCATGGCTCGTTTTTCTTTGAAAAGCGGTTCTTGCCACAAATGACAATAAACCATTCTTTCTCTTTCTCCCAAAAATATTTTTTGATTTTTTGATTTTTTTTTTTTTTTAAAATTCGAACAACATCTAAAGTCCGTGTCATTCTTTGAATGACAACTGGGACCGTAGATATTATCGAACCAGAAGAACATGACAAAAAGACAATATTTCTTGAAGATTTTTGAATTTTTCAAATTTTATGGATTTTGAAAGTTTTATATTTTGTATTTTGTTTTCGAATAAATATATACATGAGATAGATGAAGGAAACCTTTACTCCTCTTCTTCCTCTTGAAGACGTTTGAGTGTTTCTTGTTGTAGGCTCTTAAGACCCGTCCGTGGAAGAATAAACTCAAACGTTCTCTAGGAAAAAGCTTTGGTGAAGATGTCGCTAAGCGGTATTCGGTCCTCACAAAGTAAAGTTCCACCACACCGCTTTCAACTTGCTCTCGATGAAATGATGTCGAATGTCGATATGCTTTGCTCTTGAGTGTTGTAACGTTGTTGCATGAGAGAGCAATAGCACTTTTATTATCACAAGATAGAGGATTTTGTTAAATTCAAAGCCATAGTCGATAATGGGATCTCATCCATAGGATTTGAGCACAACAAGATGACATGGCTATGTATTCACTCTGTAGAAATAGAAGTACTCATTTGCTTCTTTGAAGACCGCTCACAAACTTATCACCCAAAACCGAAAGCACCTCCAAACGTGCTTCGACGAGTATCTTGACATCCCGATGATCGATTCGTGATAGTCGTTAGTGACATACCGGTGTCCTTGGTACCAAAGTCCCATATTGATGGTTCCTTGGAGATACCGAAGACCCGTTTAACCGCTTCAAGGTGCTTTTTAGTAAGCTTAGCACAGTATCTACTTACAGTGTCATCAGGTCACTTGAATCAAATCCAAATTTCTTTAAAATCTCATTTGCATATTTAGATTGATTTATGAAAATGCCTCCGGACTTTGTGAAATTTGTAATCCCAAGAAAATGACATTTGTCCCATCATTGACATTTGAAATTTAGAACCCATTTCGTTTGAAAACGGTCATACTCATTGGGGTCGGTCGAGGCAAAGATGATATCATCAACATAAATTTGAGCATTGAATTAAATGTTTGCTCGACTTCACGGTGAACAATGTTGGATCAACCGCTCCTTTGTTGAATCAGGTAGATAGAAGAAACTTTGATAGCGTATCATACCATGCCCTTGGAGCTTGCTTTAAACCGTAAAGAGCCTCTTCAAACGATAAACGTGAGTAGGATGCTCGATTCACAAAGCCTTCGGGTTGGTGGCGTGAGACGACTTTAAGATATCCGTTCGAAATGCCGCCTTTACATCCACCGATAGACTACCATGTTCTTACTAAAGATTAGCCAAGAAGATTCTCGATTGCCTCGATTCGAGCAAAGAGAGCAAAAGATTCTTAAAAGTCAATACCTCCTCTTGACGGTATCCTTTAGCAACCAATCGAGCCTTGTTCTTTAACACATCACCATGCTCATCGAGTTTCACTTTGAAGATCCATTTTAGAGCAATGATCATAGCACAACTGGAGCAGTGTACTAATTCCTATCTGTAAAGTCGATCAAACTCATGAATTTCTTCTTGCATGGCATCAACCAATTGTCTTCATTCATGCGGTTTTAACATCTTTAGTTCGATCTTAGAAAGTACGGAGTTCAAGAAGCACCATAAGGCATCGGTTGCAAGTTGTTTCCGTGTGGATCTTCGGACGAGAGGGATTTCCAATGATGTTGTCTAATGGGTGATCGTGAGTCCATTTTACGAGGTGTTCATGTGGCGGTTGTTGAGGATCAAGTAGCAGAGTCGATGTCTCCTAAAGAAGATGGTTTTGATGATGATTCAGAGCAAATATGTTTTCAAATGGAGCATCTTCGGAGTAGCAAAGGATTAACTTCATCATTGATGCCGAAGCAGGCCCATGATGTACATTCAAGATTGATGATTTGTTGATGAGGACAGAGTGATCGCTAGAAAGCGCTTCTTGACTTAATGACATTGAGATCGAAGGATTGACTTCATTCACAGGGGATATGAGCCTCTATTTGTAGGAATTGAGTTCATTAGCACTTGGCTCATAGTGTTCATCAAACATAGGATCAAACAATTTCTTTAAATCATCTTCGATGGAGGTACATATGGAGTCTTTGGAGAAGAATTTGGTACAAGGGATGAACCAATGGGACTGTTTTGAAGTGCGGGTCCCGAACTAGATTGTCCAGAGCCATTTGACTGGTCACTCATCAAACGCAACGTGAATTGTTTCCATGATATCTCGGGTTCTCTTGTTGTAGATTCGGTAACCTTTTTCTGCTTGGTGCATATCCAACAAATACTCCAATGTCCGCTTTAGCTTTCAATTTACCTAAATCTTGTCCGTCATTCGTTGGATAGCATAAAGCACCAAACACACGAAGATATGATAGATCGGGTTTTCGATTGTGGACAAGTTAGTATGGAGTCTTTCCATGAGATGTGAATAAGAGATCTATTTTGAGTGTAACAAGCGGTGGCAATAGCTTCACCCCATAAAACATTGAACCTTTGAGTAAATCGAAGATTGTTATTGCGACTTCTACAAGAGTTCGATTTCGTCTTTCACCTACACTGCTCGCTGAGGAGTTCGAGAACTTCTTTGAGGATCGATTCCAACATTTTCATAAAATTCATCGAGTACTTTATTAACAAACTCGGTTCCATTGTCGAGTTCGGACGATTCGAACTGCTTTGTTGAGTCCGATCCAAGTTGTTTAATGAGTTTAATGATGACATCCGGAGTTTCGCCCTTTGTCCTCAAAACTTAACCCAAGTGAATCGAGTAGTCATCAACCACTACTAACACATATCTCTTCCCATTAATAGTTTGCACTCATTGGACCGCACGGATCCATATGAAGGGTATGAAGAACTTCCATTACTGAGTTTGTGGGTTTTGGTTTGTGGGCATATTTCGTGCTTTTTCCCAATTGACATGTTGAGCAAAGATGATATTTTTCATATTTTAACTGGGTAAGCCTCGACAAGATCCTTTCTCGAAAGGTTGTTTATGGTACCAAAGTTCAAGTGATTAAGACGACGATGCCATAACCAAGACTTTGTTTTAGAAGCCTTTGACAAAGAAGCGATTGAGAGGACTTCATCATGTCGTCGATAGAAATGGTGTATAGGTTTGAACCTCAGTACCTCTTAATAATTCTACACCATCAAGTTCTCTAACGAAACAAGTATGTTTTTAAAGCTACTTCTAGATCGAATCACGAATTGACCAACGAGAACAAATTATGACCAAGACCTTCCACATAATATACCGAAATTACACTTTTACCAACCACATAATCTCCATAACCCATAATAGCTCCAAATGGTCGTTCCAGAATCTAACTGTCTCGATGAATTTATTCACGGTTCATGAGCCGCCACCGATCGCCACCATATGCTTGGAACGGCTGAGTCCGGTACCACGTAACGATTTGGACGATCTCCGAAATGATTTTGTCTTTGGATGGACCAGTTTGTTGTGGTGGAGAAACTTTGGAGAAACCATAGGTGAGATGCTAGCCATGAAGATTGTTTGAGCAGTGAGGGTCATCATCTACATCGAGTCGAATGCATCACAATCGGCTACTTGAAAGGCATTCGATGATTATGACCTATCTCACGAATCGGTTGTTCATCAGCGTCAAGCATCATAAGTCTTGGCATTCCTTCAAGAAAAAGCGATAACTCCTCTTCATCCAAAGCCGCTCCATTGTCACGAGCTCAGCTGAAGCAACATCTTATCCTCAAGTACTCAAAGTGCAGCGGACGTTCTGAGATGTACAATTCCTTGCAATGTGTCCCTCACCACCACGGTTGTAGCATTTGATAGGCTTTGTTTGTCCTTGATTCTCAATCCTTCCTCGATTACGATTTCCACCATAGCCACCACCTACTCCACCCCTTCTCGATCAAACGCCTTTCTTGAACAGTCGCACCATAACCTTCCCATCTCCGACCGTGGCTTGATTGTGTGGATTGGATGTCGCTCGAGGTTGTTGTTGTGTGGGAGAGTGTTCATGTTTTGACCGATCATGAGAGCTAGTTGATTAATGAAGTTTCCCACGGATGCATCGACGTCGCCTTGTTTGAACATTGGATCGGGAATGAGTTTGTGATTACCATTACCCATGGGTATAACTTGAGAAGCTTTGGTGGTAATCCCAACATTTGTGTAAAAAGCAGTTGAATCATTTGTTGAGCTTGTTTCTCCCTGATTGGTTTTGAACTGTTCCAGAATCCTTGTTTCAAACATGGCATGTCTTTCATTCTGGAGAAGGAAGTCATACAGTTGCTCATAGTTTGTATTCTTCAATCCTTTAGTGAGCTTCACGTAGTGACAAACTTGTGCCATTCGGGTTTCATGTTGTTCACAAATTTTGAGTTCAAATTGAATGTTAGGCATAGTCATTTTGATGTTTCATGTCATTCACAAGCTTATGGAATCTCACATAGTACTCATAGACACTCTCATCGAGTTTCATCTTGAAATGCTCAAATTCATCATATAGTTGTGATTCTCATCTTCATGAACAATTGTAACCCGAGAGAAACATCTTGACATTATCCCATACAGCCTTTGCTTGATTGTTGTGATTGATAAGCTTGTAGATGTCTTTTGGAAGACCTTGCAAGATAATGTTAGAAGCCGGATATCTCAGATCGAATCTCTTCTCCTTATCATCGAGCTCATCCATACATCTTTGGTCACATCCATTCCAGTAAATCAATGTTCCATCTTCAATTTGTATCAATTATGTCTCTAGTAGTCTCAACCCGATAAGGTCCTTCATCAATGGATTTGAGAATGTTAACCCCATTTTCCTTCCAAGACAAGACAATCGATTCGCTGAGCCCAAGAGTCGTAGTCGCCTGGCGAGCATGGGTGGACTAGTATCCGAACCGGTGCTTGAACATCCTCGGCAATAGTGGAGATGATTGTAGGAACGTTGGTAGAAATGTTAACAGATTAAACGGGATTTTAAAACTCTATGATTAAACCGGAAATAGAATCTTTCAAGGAATTTTACTAAATCAAGAGAAACCGTGATGCATGCAGAATCAACCAAGTCGCTAAGAAACCTCGAACCAAGTCGCTAAGCACCAAGTCGCTAGCAAATTTTGACAAAGAAGTCGCTAAGCACCAAGTCGCTAATATGTCAAGTCGCTAAATAGCAACTCGCTACACGCAAGTCGCTAAGATGTTAAGTCGCTAAATAGCAACTCGCTAGCACCAAATCGCTAATACCAAGTCGCTAACAAACTTAAGTACAAGTCGCTAACTTTCACTAAGTCGCCACCGTAGTGGAGAATCCACTAAGTGTACTGCTTTGTCGGCTTGTCTCAATAGACAAGTCGCTAGCTCAACTCGCTACGACCTTCAACTACAACTCGCTACCAAATTACAAAGCAAGTCGCTACTAATACAACTTATCCGTGGCTCAAGTCGCTAGCTAGAAAACACATAAACACCACTTTTCAATCCAAAACAACCCAACCACGATGATTCAAGGTTACCAAATCAAAACCCAAGCACATACAATGATTCTAAACACAAAACTACACCCAAGATTCAAACTTTAACACAAGAAATGATCCAATGATGCAAAACCACTAAACTTTTCAAACTCTAAAACCACCTAAAAGTCACTAGAAATCCAAAGATATGTAAGAGATGATCAAACCATGGCTCTTGATACCATTTGTAACATATTGGATTTCATAAACACACTAAACCAAAGATCAAAGTAGGCGTATAATATGGTTTTAGAGAGAGAAAGTTAGAGGTTTGGGAACTTTAGTGAGAGAAAGAAAAATCTTATTATGAGCTCCAACTCTCTACCTTGGGAGGTAGAGAGTATCTATAGTCATTACATAAATCGCCACCTATCGGAGGTGTGGATCGGGCATACGATTGGGTAAAGACCCGTCCAGTCTCCTCCACGGTGTTACTTAAACTAAATACTACTTAACTTATAATAATCTACGATCACGAGCTTAATGATTACATATACTGAGGTGACCGACTCTTTAATACATGGATTTACTAAATCCTAACAATCTCCCTAAGCGGAGGTCACCTCAAGATCACCTCAAACATATATTGAATACAAGCAGTTTTACAGAGAACTCATAATCAAAAAGGCAAAGATATTAAGTAAAATTGTTAATATCCTGAGAGGACTCATAATATCGTTAATATCACGGTAGAACCCATAATCAAAAACAAAAATTGCTCGGAAAAATCAAAAAATTAAAAATGAAAGAAGATAACAATAGTAAGGATCGTGAAAAGGAAAAAATTTTAAAAATTGTTTACATGGTTAATTGCTACCGTGAAGATATGGCAGATCTTGACTTTTTACCAAAAGTCAAGATCAGATCCGAAAATGGCGGTCCAGATCAATCCGCACATCCGCACGTAATTAAAAAATCCGCTTTTGATTCTCATATATATATATATATATATATATATATATATATATATATATATATATATATATATATATATATATATATATATAGACAAGCGCTCAAATGAGAAGTGATTTTTGTAGAACGCGAGAAGAGATATGAACCGTTAGATCAAGCAAATCTCATCTTAATATCAATTTGGACGGAATGGCATTTTTGTAATTTTTGGCCAAAATTTAGAGGGGTCTGAATGTATTATTGTCATTCAAAAAAAATATTCCGACAAACAAAACACACGCAAAAACACGCACAAATAACCTATCTTCTCAGATCATAAAAACCACGAATTCACCTGCCATTCAAACCACCAATTCACCTGCCATTCAAACCACCGTAAATAAGTTCCAACCACCACTATTACGCTGTCATTCAAACCACCGCTACACCTCCATAATTACATTTTAAATCACAACCGTGATTCCACTAATCGATTCTTCTCCAATTGAAGGCGATTTTAATTGGTTGGCACCAATCTTCAATGGTAACAACTTATAATTGGTGTTTTAATAAACTTGATAAAATCAATTTGGAGCTAAAATGATGAACGAGAAGTGTTTGAGCTAGTTATGTTTCTTTTACAATTCATTAGATATTTTTGTTTAAAATTTGTGGAAGAATTTGATGAAGAAATATGATGGTGATAGTAAGTTCTATGTTGATTTAATTTTACCTGTTAATTTGGTACAAGTTGTGATTAGAAAGCGTTGTATAAATGGATGCCCATTAGGTGTTTGATGAAATGTCTGAACTTTTTTCTTCACATGTTTACCTGAGAATAAACTTACTTCACTACTAAATTTACAAAATTTTCACATGTGAATAAAAATTTTAAATGTTGGGTGAAATGCTCATAAGATACAATATACAAATTACCGAAATTTTCACATGCGACTAAAAATTTATAAATGTTGGGTGAAATGCTCATAAAAATCAATATACATATTAAAGAAACATAACTTGTATATTGTATCTTTAAATAGCTATATAACTTATAATTGTTTTGTAAGAATAACTTCGTCATATGTGAAGATATACGTTCTCGTAGCTCTTTAAGATGCGTGAACAACTTCTTCACATGTGAAGATATACGTTCTCGTACCTCTTTAAGATGCGTGAACAACTTCTTCACATGTGAAAATATAATTGTTTTTCTTCACATGTGAATATAATTGTTTTGTAAGAATAACTTCGTCACATGTGAAGATATACGTTCTCGTAGCTCTTTAAGATGCGTGAACAACTTCTTCACATGTGAAAATATACATCTCCTAGCTTTTTAAGATATGTGAACAACTTTGTCACATGTGAAGATATACGTTCTCGTAGCTCTTTAAGATGCGTGAACAACTTCTTCACATGTGAAAATATACATCTCCTAGCTTTTTAAGATATGTGAACAACTTTGTCACATGTGAAGATACACGTCTCGTAGCTCTTTAAGATTCTTGAACAACTTCTTCACATGTGAAAATATACATCTCATAGCTCTTAAGATATGTGAACAACTTCATCACATGTGAAGATATACGCCTGTAGCTCTTTAAGATGCGATTGATCGAGAGAGAATTGAAATTCGAGTGTTACAAGATGCAATTTCGAGTCCAAGAGGTAAGACAACTATAAAAGTAGATCTCGAAAGTTACAGCACCGCTAGTTTTGTTAGTATCGATCGAGAGAGAATCGAAATTTAGGAAAATCCCAAGCTAGAAAGATAAACTTGAGATAAAAATTAAAATAATATCTCGCTATGTTTACACCTAATACAGCCACGAGTTTGTATGATATCACCGCTTCCTCCGATTTATCTAGAACCACGCCCTAAGAATACACTACCTTGAGTCGGCCCTAATCAACATATCTATGATCAATGCAAACAAAGTAAAGTACTTTATCCTAGGATGTGAAATCTCTTTCCCTCTCTTGCCATAAGTCATAATAGACTATCACCACTGCCTTTAGAAAATAAGACTCATTTAACCCCATTAATAAACCCTATGGAAGAAAATACACATTCTATCAATAAGAATTTTCTAAAAAATGAGTGTAGGATCTCTCATAAAGAGAAAAATAAAGAGATACTTCAAAGTGATGATGAGATAGGGACAATGGATTGGGTTTCACGCTCTTTCCGATCATGTAGATTTTGTCCAGACTAAGTTTTAGTAGTCTACTATCATTTCAAATATGAAAAATATCTAGCAATCACTCAAGATGCATAAATTCGATCCCAAGATCTTCATATGGCGAGATTTATATACAAGGGCTGGACCTGGTTTAAAGGGATTAGTTTTAAATGAAAACAGCTTGTTGATAGAGATCAGAACATTGGTAGGTGTTGATAGAGATCAGAATAATCGGTTTAAAGTTTTGGGACGCTTTTTCACGCCAACGCATTGGTAGGTGTTTCGATCTTCATCATGTTATTCTTGGATTTAGCATCGTTTAATTTTAATGCATGTATTCATGATATTCTCGTATTCATCTTAGCTAAAGTTTGCCGGCTTCAATTTTGGATAAAGGCACCTGTGTCAATCCGATCTAAAATTTCAAGCAAACCCACTATTATGGGCAATAAAGCCAAATACCTAGAACAATAGCTAGGTATGAAGCCCAATACCTAGAACATCAAATTTATATAAGACAAATTCGAGATTTTAGTTTTTATGCTTTGGTAGGCTGGAATTTAAGTTTATTCGCATGATTCATGAGTTGTATTGTTGATTTCCAGGATCTTTAAGTTTGAAGGCGTTCGGGAATGGTATGTCTTATTTATCCCTCTTCTTTACAATTTTGTTGAATTTATTTTACTATAACTAAATGTTCGAATAAGATGTTGTGATCAACTGTGTCAACACTTTCATTATATGCTAATAATTTGTCATAGTTTTGTGTCTACGAAATAGAGTATCATGTATTTAATGAATAGGATGATTGATTATTAAACAAATTGAGTGTCATATATGTGGAGAATATACAACTAAAGTTGGTTAATTTGTGAGGCCGAGATCGGGAACTATTTATGATTTTGGCTTTTGTTCGCAATCGAATCGTTTGTGCATAAACAAGCAATGGTATCGACAAACCAAATATCTCAACAAGGATTCTTAAAGAAATGATAATGTGCCATTTTAACTATAACCATTATTTAGTAGTCACTTTTATGTAAAAGTTAGAACTTGGTGATATTATGTTATGACTTTATCCTTGGAATGATTTTAAGAGCGGTTCAATGGTTGGAATGATTTTAAGAGGAAAAGATAGTAGTTTTTTTTTTTTTTTTTTTTTGGGTAACCATGGTTAATAGTCACGACATCGTGGTGTTAAATGCTAGGATTCAATAAATTTTGTGGTTGGAATAGTTGGTTGGCTAGATTTGGATTTGGGGGTCGTTGGAGTTGGCATGTATTTGCAAATTGAAAAATGTGCCGAGAAGAAAGCAAGGGAATGTGGGATAGTCCAATGCTACACCAATAGTGATGTGTTCATATGCCTCGCTAACCTTGGGAAATAGTAGAAAACTTATAGTAATTTATATTATCCTTCTGTGCAAACATAGTAACGAATATCTTTTGTGTATGTAGGTCGCACCAAAAATGAACTCCAAGAAGCACAACGAAAGTTAAAGCAAGATTTATTGACTTCTACGAAAACCTTCGATTAAGGCAAAGGCAGAAACGAGTGTCATTGAGGTGTCACATTTTTCACTCGGTAGGTTGCACAGTGCAATAATTTGCTCGCGTTATACTGCTGAAATCTAACATGTGTAGCTTTTGATTGCAGCTGCTACATCAATTAGGGCTCAGCAACTCCGCGATGCAACGGTCTCGAGGTTGATAACCTTTTTCTTTTATATTATGATTACTAATTGTTACCGTTTAAGAGCTGCTGATATATGTAACCTCATTAGTGACGATGCATATATTTATATATTACAGGATGCGAGGATGTCAATATTAGGGATTAGAACTAGAACCTTAAGTAATTAAGCATACAGATTTGCTCTTGGGAGAGGATATGGAAGGACAAAAGGATGAAATAAAAGAAGTGGAAACGCATCAGGGTCAAATACGTCATTTGTAAGAATGTAGTGGTGGAGACTTTTCCTTTGAGACTGTTTCTAGCTTAATTTGATGACTGGATGACAAAATAAGTGAGAAAGGAGTCATTGAAGTTAAATGCGAGAACACGATCACGTCGAACACAAAGTGAGTTTTATGTGTCTGCCTTTGATTTTCTTTGTGTGTGTGTGTGTTTCGGGTTGGCAATGAAATAATCAGTTGATGCTTGAATATGATGTTTCTACTTGATTTTCCATATAACGATGAATTCTACCTAAAAATCCATGCCTTTTCTAACAAGTTCTCTTTAATCACATCGCAATATACTTGAAGTTCTTTGAATAAGTTCCCTCGCCTTAAGGAGATAACCTTGAGAGAATAAAATTATTGACCATCAACACTTGCACATTTGTAGAATAGTTAGTCATGTTTATTTTGATGAGGCTTATCGCACGAAGAATATTGCAAAACTTTTGCTTTAGGATGTTTCATAAAATCAATCACTTTCTCTGGAAAAGTTTTCATCAGAAAATAGTTATCGGCAAATTAGCCTTCGTGTTAGGTATATATATGGATCACAATAATCCTTTGTCCGATCTCGGTTAAGTCATATGTATTTGTTACTTTATCTCCGCCAAATCAAATATTAAATTCTACATGAGACTGAGGAAGCATAATATCTACTTGCAAGATGGTGCTGCTCCATAAGTTGTTAACTTCTACCATTTGATTTTATATGATCATCTTGTTGTAAAATATGGGAGAATGTTATTCCACTTTCTTTTGCACTCTTGATCATTTGTTTTTGTAATCTTTAAAGAAAGTTATTGCTAATGTGAAAAGTGTTTCTTTGTTGCTAAAATAACCATTACTGTGTTATTGTCTAATAGGCTCTAACTACTCATAATGTTGTCAATCCTCAAAGATCTTGGCAAAGAACAAAACCAACAATTTTCTTGAAGAATCGTCTTTTGAGGAGAGAAGGGCAAATAAGAACAAATCGACATTAAACCCGGTGAACCGCATAAAAGCCAGCGGTTGACAAAACATTAAATAGGATACATCGTTAGTATATATACGCGCATTAAGGTTTTATTGTGGTATCTTTCTAGAAAATACTAAAACATGTCATAATCTTTATTTGTTGGGCGTAGTCGTGGGTTGGGTAATGGGACTAACGGGTCAAAAAGGGTTGGTTCGCCCGCAACTACTTTTTATCGATTCGCGTTTGAATATTTATGTCTTTGTGCCGTTGAGACCCAGTATACAACGATGACGCCCAAATATAGAGCAACAGACTCGAGTGAGCATGCATCAAGGCTACCGATTTTGGGCATCATCGTTGTTTAGTCAACAAGGTATTGTTTCTATTTCTTAGTTTCGTATTCTTATTCTCTCATGAATCGAAGAAGAAAGCGAGATGCGCATGTTCGAATTTTTCAGGTTGGTGACTAAAGTTTCAAAATACATATATGATAGTATGACCAAGTTGGAACTTTTTATATTAAAACTTATTCTATAACGCTTTAGTATTGTAATCGAGATTAGTGGGTGCTTAACTTCTTACCTACTTTAGAATTATTGGTTGAGGTTTATATGACTCATTGTGATAGAAAATGATTTTTAAGTTCTATAGACAAGCTAATGTTGATAATGGAATGTAGGGGAACAGTTGACTAGAATTAGTTAGACAAACATAATATAGCTATGTTACCTCCATGACAAGGCACTATATTAGTGATAATTTTGACTTTATTGGTCATGCATGTAAATCAAGGTTCAAGATGCTCAGTATATATCCTTTATCGCAAAAGTACATTAAAATCTTCAGTATACTTCTCATGTTTGTTGGTGACCACGTAAATAGCTATTTATAGAACTTAAGAACTTTTAACAGTCTGGAGGTTTGTTGGTGACTCTTTGAATAGGAACATGTTTGTCTCTCTTTTCTCTCTCAAACGTGTTTCGGTGGAGTGAAGACGTGGCAACTGCTTTGGATTTGATCGCGGCTTTACTTTTCTCAAGTACAACCTCACTATAGCATATCACCGAACAAACTGCTAAGTAACGCTATGGTCGATAATTGATTTGAATAATAATAGAAATTTATTTTGAGATAAATTGATGCTTTGAACTCCGATAACATCGAATTTATAGCTTATAGGTTTATTGGTTATTGTCGTGAAAAAGGCATTTAAAGTTTATTAGTTGTTAATTGGTTTGCTCATATTTTAATAGGATTGGGGTTAGTAAGATTGAAACATAGTAGAATTATTGGTTGAGGTTTATATGACCGATCATAACTGGTGGCGGCAGAGGCAATATGGGTGAACCAAGCACAATAAGGAAAAATTAAAAGCGAAGGCGAGAAGAAGCAACAACTAAGGCGACTTCGATGCTACTTTTAAGGCCGTTGAGGAAACCCTAAAGCATGCTTTTTCGATAACGACGGCGATGATTCGATGGCTTTAAAGTTCTAAATGGTGGAACTCGTGCTAAAGGTTTCACCTCGATGAAGATGGTCGGCTTTTGGAATATCGAGCTAGGCTTTCATGTTATGTAAAAGTAACTAGACTTTAACGTCGGCGGCTTTCACATTAAATTGAGTCTAATTATTTGCGAGCTCATCGTAATTTATATAGTTAACATGAGATGCGATTACTTTATATAATCTTTTATTATAGCCGATTTATTATCTTTTCAATGTTTTCGGTTGTTGAAGATGGGTATGAGTTTTTGCCAACCGAAGGTGGTAACTTTGTTTTCAAAGACTAAATTCATCGAACGAGTTTGATAATGTTGGTGCAATGATGATAGTCGATTTAAATGCTAATGTGTTCATTTCATGTCATAAAGGGTACACGAGAAAAAAGAGATGTTTGGTGTTGGCGGAAGGATGTTACCACCACGACACCGCCACATACCATAAACGGGGCTCTTTAGTGGTGAAACAGATTCACAACCCTTTCGAACTTATGCAATAAATGGTCGCTTATGTTTTTATGTTTATGTATAAGAACTTAGTGTTTCCGTGGAAGTCGTTATTTGAATTTATACAAGATTTAGTTTCAGCTTTTTAGCCTTTTTCTTTTTATTCGATATACTAGTATTGAACATTGATTGAAAGTATTACCATTGATGCCATTAGTGATACTTTGAAGAAAATAATCGCAGTTTAATGGTCGTTATGCAAGATTTCTTGCTCACCCGCTTTGAAGGCTGCTTTGACCTTTGGAGATAAGGCATAATCCAGATTGATCTATTTATCGCCACTTCAAGTGGCGCTACCTGCATTACCTTGACAACGTATAGCATTGCAATTCCATTCCATATTGTCATCGAGACAACTGAAAGTCCAAATGTAAAATGATAAACCGCACTATACCACAATCTGCTCATTAGGTGACATTGTCTGAGTGGGTTTATGTAATGGGTCATTTTTGCAAGTGTATACACTTTTACTAGTAAATACATGTACATTAGTATATACTTATTTCTTCGCGTGTGAATACATTTTTTTCACTATAAAATACACGTACACTTATATAAATTTATCTTCGCGTGTGAATAAACTTCCTTCACTAATAAATACACGTACATTTATATACGTTTTTCTTCGCATGTGAATAAACTTTTCTTCACTAGTAGACACACGTACGCGTTTCTTCACTAGTAAATACACGTATATTTATATATTTATTTCTTCGCATGTGAATAAACTTTCTTCATTAGTAAATACACGAACATATATACATGAGCATATACATTTATTTTCACGTGTGAATAAACTTTCTTCACTAGTTAATACTTGTACACTTGTATATTTTTTTCTTCGATCTCTTTACTAGTAAATATATGTTCATTTATACATGAGCATATACATTTATCTTCGCATGTAAATACACTTTCTTCACTAGTAAATACACATACATATATATACTTTTTTCTTCGCATGTGAATATTTTTTTTTCTAGTAAACACACGTACATTTATACATGAGCATATACATTTATCTTTGCATGTGAATAAACTTTCTTCGCTAGTAAATACACGTATATTTATATATATTTTTTCTTCACGTGTGAATAAACTTTCTTTACTAATAAATACACGTACTATAAAGTATATATTTATTTTTTCGCACATGAATAAAATATTTTCACTGGTAAATACATATACATTCATATAAATTTATCTTCGAGTGTGAATAAACTTTCTTCACTAGTAAATACACGTACATTTATATACGTTTTTTTTCGCACGTACGTGAATAAACTTTTCTTCACTAGTAAACACGTTCATATCTTCACGTGTGAATAAAATTTCTTCACTAGTACATACTAACATTTAGTCATTTATACATACATATACATTTATTTTCACTAATAAATACACATTATATTTATACGAGGAGCATATAGTTTTTTCTACTGCGTGTGAACAAACCTTCTTCGCTAGTAAACACACATACATTAATCACCAAAATATGTTCACAGAGATAATTTTTTTAGTACCCATAACATAGAATCCGAAAAAGCCAAAATCTTTATACACAGATCATCATATAGCATAGACGAGAATCACAACACTTACATATACATAAGCGAAAAAATGATTGATTATTGGTGATACAAAATATTTATTACAAACTTGAGATGGGATTCCCACCAAATTACAAAGAGAATTGTCTCAATGGATATGTACTAATCAACAAACGTTTATACCAGTCTAGAACTAAAAGATTAAAACACTGGTAAACAAACATACCTCTAACCGACTTTCGTAAACTAAAGTGACACACCAAAAAACTGATATGTGATGTTTATCACTAAGATAAAAGAAAGAAAGAGTTGCCACTTTTATTGTAACATGTTGTTCAAACCAATTTACGCCATACCCACACACGCCTCATTATCCTCCATCCCCGAATGGAAAATGTGATTCAAGCATGATTAGATACTTTGAATGATATAGTAACTATAATTCATTTTTTTCACCGATAATGTGGCATATAGACATAGAGTTTAGGGTGTGGATATATGATTAGACAAAGTTTCTTTTGCGCTTGTGTAAACTTTATCTAAAATACGCCTTAGCCTTTTCGATATTAGATATTATTAGGCATTTTGATATCTTAAAGTTATGCAGCTGTTGTGTTGATTAATTTAGAAGACGCCAACTTACAAACCACAAGCTCATATCCTATGCATGCTATAACATTTACTGTAGTAACAACCTAATATACAAAACTTACACTTTTGTGTTTAGATTTGTTCATAGATACAACTAGAAAGACCAAGACTGAGGTTTTTTGGTGACTCTATCCAACTTTATATATCTAAAAGTCAAATTTAGAGATGAAAATCTATACAACTAGGACAAAGTCTGACGGCATGTTGTACAAAAACAAAAAATGGTAGACAAGAAATGTTAATGCTAGCGTACTTGTGTACAATATATACTTATTCACCATTGCATTCACTCAGTTCCTTAGACATTTAACCACGCAAAAAAAATGGATTCCGAAAAAAGGAAGAGAAAATTTATGTGGAATCAATATTAACATTTACCTCGGCTCATAGCGCCAAGCTTGATAAGCCATGTTGGAAGTGGAGCGTTCCATCATACTTCACCAAACTAGATCCTTACCATCAAAAAGATGCAACAAATGTTCTAGATTCTTGCATGTGAATGGAGACAGTAAATAGGTTTTGTTGGATATGAGTAATTTAGGCAAACTAATGTACCTATATAACTTCTGTCCTAAGGATACAAATAGAAAGAGGTAAGCCAAAGGGCATTTAAATGAAAGAAAAGATAATATAAGTATCAACATGTGCTAATCTTTATTGTGATATAAGAAAATTAGCAAGATTTCTGCAAGAAATAACTTGAGCATGTCAAAAACAACATCAGTTAAACAAATTGCATAACATAACTATCATTTTCCATTAGAGTAATGCAAAGTAGAAACATAACTTAATTAAGAGAGTGGTCAAAACACATAAATGAGTGGTTTATACCAATATCGACTACAGCTTATTTGATCATTTTAGTTCAAAGATTATTAGCTGGAAACCACATTGCCAAACCACCCGTCACTATCTATGACTTAAAATTCCGATGCCAAATGCCCGCTAATTGGGCTAATAATATTAAGCAACAAATATGAGCAAAACCGTGGCGTAATCCTTCAGCAGGAACTTTCATTTGACCCAATAACTTATAAACGAGTCAATATGGGTTGTCTTTATCTAAAACGGGTCTGATCAAAGAGAGACAGAATGGGTTAAATGTGTTAAAAGACCAACCAAACGTGTATTTGATAACGACTACATACTTCATGATAATTTAAGTTCAAAGAATAACATTACTACTGTAACAGTGTCGTTTTGTAATCATTCAACCAATTTTGGGCTTCATCTTTAAACATTGAAGTGTCTAAACAGTTGGCATTATAAACAAACAAAGTTACTTGATTCACATCATGTTTTCCTTCAACATCTGAATCATTGTTTGATAATAACAATTCTTTAGCCTCATTCACTTTGGTTATTTCAATTCATTATCCATATTTGGCCTAACCTGTTTTAAACTTCATTAAATCCAGCTCCAAATCTATTATATCCATTATGTTACCATCGTTTTAGTGTGTGTTTGGTTTTGCATAACGAGGAAAAACAACCTGTTATTTTCATTAATAAAAATCTCTAGAAGCCCAAGTGTAATTGAAGGTATTTGGCACCATCAGATGCACAACAAATATAGAGAAGCGTTTAATGTACAACTAGCTCTTAAATAAGTAGGTACCTGAATATAGACGAGTATGTCATCCACATGTAAAATAACAATTGATGAAGATACTAAACTTAAAAAATCAATTGGGACTGATTTGTGAATGGACTATTGATATGTTTTCTTATAGAAATATATAAAAGAGATTTAAGAAAAAAACTATTTTCACCTCCTCGTCTCCATCAGCTTTGCTGACCATAAGAATAACAGGTCCATCAACAGATGATGGTAGTATGCCTGGTACTATTCTTTCCACCTGGTAAAATGTTTATGAGATTATATGACAGTAAACACGAAACATAAATAAGTATCTGAAAGTAAGAGTATAGTTTATATAAGTTTGACATAAGTTCACCTGTATCAAAGTTCCATGAGCCAAGCCAGGAACAAGAACATCAAAACCTTGAGATCCGAGTGTGGTCCTAACTGCCTTTAGAAGCATAGTACAAAGTTTGGAAACCTGAAAAATAATACTATAGACCAAAGAATTCCATTAAAAAATTAAGAAAGTGTGTTGTGATGTGTAAATACTTTATAATGTATGGTCCATTATAATCCTAAATCATGAATATAATTCAGGTTATGTTTTCTATCTAGCGGGATACTAGTAACATGTCTGAAAAACTATTCGATACATATGGCATCTTACCCAGCTCGAATCTCTGCTTCGGTGAATGTTCTGACACTATTTTCAGGAATTCCAAGAGCTTTGCCCAACATCTACAAGAAGCATAAGAAACTCAAGATTAAATGTGGGTAGTCAAATAGGACACAACAAGGTATTTAAATTAACGATGTTAGTCTTTTCAAATTTGGGACATTGATTGATATTAAATTTGGGACGGAAAGTTCCCTTTTTATTGATGTCCCAAAAAATAGAATGAAGTTTTTAATGGTACCTCTACTTTTGGAGGGAAGATTTGGAGAAGTGCTCCAGAGTATTCATCAATGAGCCTCTTAGATCTATCTAATGTAGCTTTAATCCGTAGAGCCCAAATTGTCTTCCCATCTTCACTCCCTTTTAGAATAAATACAATAGTCGTTAGTAGAAGACAAGTAAACCATGTAAATAATATAGACTAGAGCTGGAAAGATAGGTGGCTCGGGCGAGTTGGGTAACAGGTCAAACAGGTAAAGTCAAGTCGACCCGAAACACTTTTTTCATTTTTTCAGAGTACTATAATAATAAAATGCTTTTGGATATTTTATGCATCAAGACTACACTGTGAGCGACTTTCAAACTGTTCATTTTACATGTTTCCTTTTTAGCTTGTATTTTTCTAGTTATAAGTAAATAGGTCGCGTTGCCACCTCAAGAAAAGGATACCAAAGAGAAAAAGTCACCTTCTTTTTCCGAAAGACCTTTTTCTTGCCATGCAACAAGTTCATTTTCAATTGCTTTACATTCTTCTAACTTCCAACCGGATAACCCTAACTGACGAATGCCGATAACAAGTGCACCAATTGGGTCATTCCATGAGTTTACATTTTTTGGATTGACATTCTCTGCAAGCCATTGAGCCCCACCAGCAGCATCAAGTGCATTGAGATACCTATGCATATCAATAACACAGATGAAATGATATTGGGACCCTTGAAATGGAGAATGAAGAACCAAGGCAAAAAATACAAGGTAACACATAACCACTTTTCAATTAAAATTTATAACAAAAAAACGTCTGGAAGGTTACATTTAGCATGCACACAAACAAAGAAACACACTACAACACACCTGCTCATGAGAACAAATGCATAGTCCTCAAGTCCAATCTCAGCAAGACGCCACTGTACCTCTAATATCACGTAACACTTGTGGGGTTCTTGAAACAAGTTGGAATAAAATTGGCATCCAAGTAATCCAATCGCGTGATTTCAAATCCTATAAAAGTTTATAACTTTAGGTTGTATACAAACTAGGTCTATAGTAATTTGATTTAGAGCATTAATTTTAATTCCAAAATTATCTGTTTAACTTCTTTATTTTTTCTTGGTGCTTCAGCCATGTCGCAAATATGGATAAATATGGATCTTAGAGGACTTATAAACATTGTTAAAGGGGATATCAACCCAAGTTGTATGCTGAATTAACATGTACTGTGTTTTTAAATTTATAAATAAAAGATTCATTAAAGAATCGTTATACAGGCAAATAGTGCGGTAGTTTATAGTGTGAAATAGAAACACAAGATGATTCAACCCATTCATAGCAAAATAACGGGTAAAAGTTGCCACTTATTGAAAACGATATACATACCGACAAAGTTAAATCTAAATAATGTAAAAGAAATATAAGATCATAATTC
The DNA here is from genome assembly GCA_022545495.1 of Chrysanthemum lavandulifolium. Taxonomy (NCBI): domain Eukaryota; kingdom Viridiplantae; phylum Streptophyta; class Magnoliopsida; order Asterales; family Asteraceae; genus Chrysanthemum; species Chrysanthemum lavandulifolium. The sequence goes on along the minus strand of CM040245.1, from coordinate 186,027,652 downwards.
ATACCCCTCATATTGGCCCCAAGGAGGTTTTGAGGTTGCCATTTCAAGAATTGTACATCCCAAACTCCAAATATCATCGCAAGGTTGTAACCATTGGTATTCATTACAACCTCGAGATCAACAACTTTCATGGTACATGTTAACATATAAATGTGTGAAAGCAACATTTAGAAAGAATAAAAGAAGTACCTCGGGTGCCATCCAATAGGGACTTCCTTTAAAAGAAAACATATTGGTACAATTTGTTATCTGATGACAAGATGTAAACAAATGAGTCCAGACTTAGATCACTTGCAGTCATATCTAATGCTTTTAAGTCTTTTTAAACACAATCCATAAATTCAAAGGTGTCTCAATAAGAGTCTTACCCCAAGCGCATATTCATTCAACAGGTTGCGCAGTTTGTAATAGCTAATTTGAACCCCACTCATACTTCAGTAAGCACGAGCAGACCTGTTTAGACTAACCATATGGTTAGAACCATCCATATGGCTTCCCCTGGTAGCCGAACCACCATAGTTCCTCCATGTTCCTACCCCTGCACTATTTTGATACCTTGTTTGATAATAACTTCTAAATTGACCTTCCATGTCCCTCTGATAACTTGTGAGTAAGACTGGTTGTCTTGCCATTTTGAACCGCCAACAACTGATACTGGTGGGTAATGACTCCAACCCTCTACCACCAAACCTCGCCTCTACAGCCCGCTCATTGCTCTCTACTAGAATTGACAGCTTTTCGGCTAACTGGAAAGCCAGAGTCTGTAATCTACTATTTTCAACTTCATGGAAAACGATGATGTCTGTAGGTTAGTCCAAGCTTGCGTAAAGCTCTTTACTAATCATCATCTTGCTCAGAGTACATTGGGTTTGGCTTTCCGAAAGGTCAAACATGTTTGAAAGCTGGTCCAGTTTTAGTGTCGAGTATGATGAAGAATAGGTGAGAAGGTAATTCCTTAAAGCTTCTTCTTTGATTTTGTTTTTAAGCATTTCTAGGATCGATTCACGATTTTTAAGAAGCTTCCAGACGTCTAGTGAGTTGATGACCTCAAAGGATTTTTGGAAGTCACCCTTGCTAAGGGCTTGAGTTGCTGCCATAACATGGTCTCTCACACTTTTAGGGGGCCCCAGTGAGGGTTTGTTTGTCACTTATTTCAAGTAATCGTCTTAGTGTCTTACTTATGACTTTGCGCCTTGCATCGTGGCTATTTGCCTTCCTCAAGCAGCATAGCACATACCCGGTTTACAGCCTCCAAAAGTTCAAGGTTGATGTCCATGTGGTATGGCATATGCCTTCTTTCCAGGCGTTCCTGTAGATATAAAAATTGTCAAAAATAGTGTTGGATGGATAGGTTAGGTAACAAGTCAAAACATGCTAAGAAAAAACCCAGCATGTTTCGATTAGGTTATGATGAGTCGTGTCAAGTTGTGTTGAACCAGAAACACTTTTTTTTGTCTATTTTTTCAACTTTATATAAATAGCTATTATGTTCAATATGATACATTATTATAGAAATAGAAACAATAATATTACAGCAATAATCTGAATCTTTTATAAAATCATTTAGGAGACAATATCCATCAAAAAGACTTCGGGAGACTTTCAGCCGTTTGACTCGATCTTTTACCATTTGACACACTTTAGATAAAAACACAACCAATATCAACCCATTCATATGTAAATGGGTCGTAATAGCCACATCCACCCCTACTAGTAGATATACCAAAGGCTGTTCCTAAGTAACTTGATAAGCTTTAAAAACCACAAAGGCTGTTCCTAAAGCACCCGTATACAATGTGTACATTCACTTTCCCACTGTTTCCCATGTGAAGATATTCGATATCTCATATCTTCACATGTGAGTGTATTCGATACTTAATATCTTCACATGTGAAGATATTCGATGCCTTATATCTTCACATGTGAGTGTATTCGATACTTAATATCTTCACATGTGAAGATATTCGATACCTTATATCTTCACATGTGAGTGTATTCGATACTTAATATCTTCACATGTGAAGATATTCGATACCTTATATCTTCACATGTGAGTGTATTCGATAATTTATATCTTCACATGTGAAGGTATTCAATACCTTATATCTTCACATGTGAGGGTATTTGATACCTTATATTCATATGTGAAAACAACTAGCATTTCATCGAACACATAATGTACATTGACAAACCATCAGCAAAGGACATGTTCATCTTTCATTTTCTTCATCCAATTATCAACTTAGGTGCTGTTTGGTATCCTCCTTTTGATTGGCTTTTGAGTTGAAAAGACATTAATGTCATGTTTGGTATGTAAAAATGAGTCCACCGGATTGGGTTCATTGCTAAAAATGTGTCAGATATGAATCCACATCAAGGACCCAGGTTTTGTAAAGATTTCACTGACATCATTTGTTATTTTCTAAATCAATGGGCCCATATTTCATTTCATTCACTCATTTTTATTTATAACTCATTATATAACAATAAATTTGATTAATTTTATTTTATATATATTTAAAATAAAAATATTATATCATTTATATATTTTCTCTCTCCTACTTTTTTTCTTAAAACTTACACCAATTCAAATCCAAATCCAAATCTAAATCCAAATCTTAATCCAAATCCAAATCCAAATCCAAATCCCTTAACAAACCAAACGGACCCTTAACTAATAACTAAAATCAAACACATAAAACACAAGAAATAAATTATCTATAATCATTGAATTAAAAAATATATGAATCAAAAGCTTAATTGAGACTTACAATACCTTTGTATAATACATTCTTTGATAGTAGTTGTCACTCTTTAATGGTTAGCTGTGTTATTTTTTAATGATGATGATTATTATATATGGATGATTGGGGTGATGGGTGATGATTCTTCTGCCGTGGATGGAGGTGATTGGCAATGATTGGTGACGGTGGTGATCGGTGATGATTACGGACAGATGGTGGTGGTGGTGATTACGATTGTAGATGGTGGTGATCGGTGATGATTACGGTGTATATGGTGGTGATCGGTGATGATTACGGTAGATGGTGGTGAATGGGTGAAGACTGTAGTGGTTTTGGTGATGGAGATGAGCGTGGTAATTTGAGAGAGTTTTGTAGTTTCACACTTTAAAAGTGAGGCATGTGTGTTTTTATTTATAAAGTATATTTGAAAGTAAAGGCAACATTAACATACTTTTAGTGTAAATATTGGGATTCATCATAGCCATTAGATCTAAAAAGGAGGGATTAGATGGAGGCTAGGATTTTCCGATCTACACAAAAATTAGACTCTCATAGAAACACCCTATATATATATATATATATATATATATATATATATATATATATATATATATATATATATATATAGAAAGGATCCAGATGAAGTAAATTAAAATAAGAAGTGGTAGAAGTGACCAAAACCGCACATTTGAGATGCAACGACTTGCAATAGATGCATTTCTATTCATATAGATGTAACATCTGCGAGTTTCAAAAGTTAATTTGATGTATAGATGGTGCAAATTGATTTTCATGATTTCGACACGTCAGAGGAACAAAAACAAGAGAAATCATGAAATGCATCTAATTTACGATATGCATCTGATTAAAAGCTAGAAAACACACTATGGTCCATTATAATAAATTAAGATTATGAGGATGATCTAATTTAGGTCGATGCGATCTCGGTTTGCCGATTATAGTTCTTCTTATTCAGCTTTATTTTAAGTAATCTTCTTATTTGATCCTAACTCATATATATATATATATATATATATATATATATATATATATATATATATATATATATATATATATATATATATATATATATATATATATATATATATATATATATATATATATATATATATAGTATTGCTAAAGCCTCTTACAATATCCTCATACTAATCCTCCTACACACACAACAATATTATATATATATTTTTTTCACTCATTGTCTCTGCGATCCGGCTTCAATTCGACCAACATTGGGATTACGTGAGTAGGAGGATAAGTAGGAACAACTTGTAGGAGAGAATAGTATTTTCCATATATTTAACACCTTTAATTAATGTAAATATTAAAATATCTCTCAATGCAAAAATACAATCATTAAACCACATGATACAAATCAAACGAGTTATTAGAATAATTTTTAAATACTCTTATCAAATACAATAAAACATTAATGAAATAAAAATTAATACAATCTATGAAAAAAACAGTTAAATAGATTATCTATGTTCTTACTATCTTTTAACATAATATAGTTTATCATTGTTTGAAGTTATTAGATCCTAAAATTCCCGTCTTCTATAGTTTTTGTCGTGAAAAAGGTATATCGAAAAACATTGTTTGTGAAAATTTTTAATTGTAGTGTACATGGCGCTGCAACACGCGAGTATCGTGCTAGTTTATATAAATAACTTGAAAGTTAGCATAAGTATTGGTATAATAATTTAGAGAGATACTAAAACCACATAATTTTTATAAAACAAAGTCAACAAAATGAAATGTCATGTAATATTTGGTATTCTCTTTCTTCTTTTTAAAATCATTTCATATTTGAAGCCAATAATCAACATTCAACACATCATTTGGTGGATTTTGTTTTATAAAAGTTACGTGATCATAACATATTCCAATAATTAAATATTTGTTGCAGAAAAACTATTTAACCTTAATACTCCCAAATGTTTTACATAAGTTCTTTGCTTTTTAGTTGTAGAGTATTTTTTTGAATTTATTGATGAATTCGGCTGTCAAATACAATGTTTATGTATAAATTCGTGCTTTTCGAGCTGAGTTCGAGCCAAACTCAAGCATAAATGATCAAAGCTTGTCGAGCTATCAAGTTAAGCTCAAACCCACCTTAGACCATAGGGTACCATGGCGCCACCCGACGCCAATTCACGCGGGTCAAGAAAATAACACCGCCACCTTAGTGATGACACCCCTACTCCTCAAAATATGATGTGCGCCAATTTAGTGGCGTGTGTGAAAGAGAAGAAGACAACATAATATTCATTTTTCTTCTCTTTTTGATTTTTAATTGAGTTTGTGTGTTGAGTTGTGTTTTGAGTGTGTAAAAGAAATGATAAAATGGAAGAAGATGGTCTTAAGTTCTTACCATTGTTGCCGTAAGATAAAGTAGCCGGAAAATGTCATTTGGGTAGAAAGGTTGAAAGATGTGACTGTAATAGATAAATGGGATAAAATAATGAAAGGGTGTTGTTGAGTTCACACTTTTCAAAGCTCAAATAGCGATAAGAGTTGTAAATTTCAAAGATAAAATAGTAATTTGGCCTCTTTTCGTGATATAAATAGATATATATATATATATATCTATACTTGTTATTTTATATAATTTATATGTTTTTGAATAAATATAAATTTAGTTTTTGAAAAAAATGTAAAAGAAAATAAAGTATTGGGTTGGTGGAACTTAAATGGCGTTATGAGTGAAAGGGTGCTTTGGTGTGCGTGTTAAATGTGAGAATGATGAGGTGGCGTTGAGGTGCAGTGAAAAGTAGAAATTAGCGTTATGATCTGCGTGCTCCTATAATTGTCAGTGAGCTCAACCCTATCATGCTCGAGCTTGGCGCGACTTATGTACATGTATCAAAACTAGTACTAATGACTCAACCAACTCAGTTTTGCCAAGTAATCACTTCAAAGATAGATAACGACATCGTTTATAAAGCCTGCCATGATTTCATTTTATCCCCTCCATCTCTATCCACCCAAACAGCAAGATTCATCCCGCAACTATCAACTAAAAAAACCATAACCACTTTTCACCCCAAAAAAACCATTTAAAATCAAGATCACTCAGTTGGGCTGATTCAGATGCATTCATTTAATGATTTGGATCTTTTCTTGTAAGTTAAAAGAAACCCACTTAAGATTCTGTGATGACTAGCTTAAGTTCACATCAAACACCACTTTTGGTGTTATCATCAAATACAATAAAAAAGTTGCCTTTGTTGATGTCTGCTGAATTAACCACAAGAACCACTTGTTCTTCATCTTCATTATGTAAGCCTTATTTTATTTTATTTTATTTTATTTTATCTTATTTTATTTGCATACATTTTTATTTGTAATTGTTTCACTGTTTCCGTCCCAAAATAAGTTTCCACTATAGAGTTGACAACGCATTTTTACGAAAGTGCAGTTTACTATAGATTGGATATACTGTACGTAAGTTTATTTTAAAATGATTCTGTTAAGTCTACCCGTGCGCCGTGCTGCTAGTTGATTTTCTTAACTAACCCTAAGAGCTAGCTACATTTGAATTCACATGGAGGATAAGAAAAAACAGGCGGGGTGGGCGGGTTTGGATAACAGGTTTAAACTGACTCGAATCCAAACGGATCAAAACAGGCAAATTTAATAATCGGATCAAACGGGCACGGATATAAAGGGGCTCAGGTCAAGCGGGCCGTATTTTTAGAAAAAACCAAATGACAAAATTACTCCCTCCGTCTCAAAATAATTATCCACCGACAAAAACACATTTTAAGAAAAACATAATTATTACTTTTTTCTCATCTACTTTTTGTAAAATGAGAGTTTTACCCTTAAAACAGTTAATTATTGCTTTACTAAAAGTTTGTAATAACAATTTCAAAAGTAAGGGTATCATAGTAATCTCGACCAAATATCTCTATCTATTTTTAGTAGTGGACAATGAATTTGGGCATTGGAACTATAATATTGGGACTGAGGAGTATTAAACATACAGCGAAACTAGAGACTTATTAATGATCAACAATGCTACATTTAATATTTTTAAGTATTATAGCGATATTATAGAAACCAACTAAGTGCATACAGTGAGTATATATAATACAAATAAAGGGTAAAACCCAAAAAACTAAATGGGCTCGTGGGCCACTTATAGGGCTAATATGCGAACATCCCCCCTTAAACTCACAATGTTGCTGCGAGAAACATTGAGATTGTGAGTCAGAAAACTAAAACTGGTAAATACATCTACAAAAGGAAGAAAAAGTAGAAAGATAATCCCAGCATGAAGATGATGGCGAGTGAAATGACAATCTATGTCAATGTACTTGGTGCGTTCATGAAACACTTTCATGAACCACTGAGTTACGTGAAGTGAAATCTGAATAACGCTACGATTATCACAATGTAATGTAGTAGAATGGTTGATCTGAACACCCATATCTTTAAGCAAACAACGTAACCAAAAATCTCACTACTAGTCATTGCCATGCCTCGGTTTTCAAACTTCAATAGAAGATTTAGAAATAACATCTTGTTTCTTACTCTTCCACGAAATCAGGGAATCACCAAGAGATATACAAATCACCAGCCAAAACAGAATCACAATAAGCATGCATGTCCAAGGCAGACTTAGAAGGAAACAAAAGTGTGTTTGAAACTAGTACCCCGAAGATACTTGAGATGGTGGTGTAAAACAACAACCAATGAACCATTGTGGGAGTAGAAACAAAATGTCTAACAATAAACTGCATAAGAAATATTACGTGCAACTTTAAGATAAACCAAACTTCCCACAATAGTCCGATACAAACTTGGTCTGGCAAAGGATTACCATCTGTCGCATTATATTTTGCCTTAGCATCAATAGTAATATCTTCAACCATTTTGTTTGTAATTCTTGCATGATCAAGTAAATAAGCTATATACTTGGAGTGAGACAAAAGATATCCTTTTGATGAAGCAACCTCGATACCTAGAAAATAATCTAGTAAGCCCAAATCCTTCATAGCGAAAAGATGAGTTAACTCGATTTCAATGATTTAATTCAAACACAATCATCCCCAAACATATAACGACAAAAGTATAAGCGAACGCTTATGTTTCACAAATAATGCGGAATCATGATGGCTAGAGACAACCCAAAAGAGGTAGAGGTAACTACTCTTGCAAATTTCTCATACCAAGCACGAGTTGCCTATTTGAGACCATAAAAGCTTTTACGAGCTTGGAAACTTAACTTCGGTTTGAGAGACACCGAGGAGGTGGGCGTGTGTCAAAAAACTTTTCAAGTCATTCAAAAGCATTTTGACATCCAACCTAGATATTTTCCATTTGTGACTAAAAGTAACTACATCAAGGTTATTACAGTTGTCATTTTGCAATAGGAGCAAATGTCTTCATAATCCATACCATACTCTTGAGCATAACCTTTAGCAACAAGACGAGCTTTGTATCTTTTAATGGACCATGAACTTCTTACAGAAAGCGATTGTAGGCATTTTTGAGTGTTTGGATGCACGTCTTTTTTTCATATTGTTGCACAGTTAAGAGAGAAATTGCCCCAAGAAACCACTTATGTCTTTCTTGGATATGCTAATCGATTAGCTCTTAATCTTGTAGATCCAACGAGCCAATAAACACGCTTCTTGACCGGCAATGGTACTAAGTTCCACGTCACCGAGTTTGATGCAATGCATCAAGTTCCTAAGCCATAGCAACTTGCCAAGTGGATCACAAACAACCTTTATGTGTGACATAGGCTCTTGAAGGCGATGTATGAAGCAATAAACGAACTAAAGGAACTAGAATAACAAGAATAAACAAAATCATCCCTTTTTGTAGACTTACAATTATACTTTGGTTGACCACTGAGGACCACCAAGAGCTTGTAGATGGTTGGGTAGGCTATCGAGAGGAGGTTGAGTAACGGTTGTAACATGTGATGTTTTGAAGAGTTGTAAGTAGTCGTGTTTGTGGGTATTTCTTGGGTATTTACATTATGATAGAGTCACATCGATGGAGGTTGCTCAATTTCAACATCAAAGGGTCCAATTTGATGAGTTCGATTGAGTTAAATGATGTGAACCAGTAGGAACAAAAAAATAGGGAACGTGTTCTAAAAACTCATGACATGAAGTGTACAATTTTGACCAACCGGATCATAACAACGATAACCCTTTGACCACTACCATAACCCAAAAGACATACAAGGTAGATTTAGGTGACAAATTGGTATGTTTAACATGTGGTTAAGGGCGAAACAAGTACAACCAAATACATAAACTAGAGTAACTAGGGACGTTCCCATACTATCTTTCAAAAGGAGATTTTCTAGAATTATGAGAGGTCCGGATCTTATTTACTACATAAGTAGTAGTAAGAACCGCTTCCCCCCCAATAGACACTATGAACCTTGGCGTACAAAATAAAATATATGTTGTTTTAATAAGATTGCGATGCTTTCTTTCAACAACACCATTTTGTTGTGGAGTGTTAGTACAAGAGGTTTGGTATATTGTCCCATCTAAAGCAAGCAAAGATGTAAAAACTTTTAGACGTGTATTCACCCCCCCAAATGACAACGAAATCATTTCATGACACTTGTGTTATGTGTTTTTACAAGAGCTCTAAATCCCTGAATATTGAAAGAAAATCATAGCGACATTTCATAAGATAAACCCAAGTGTAACGAGTATAGACATCAATAAACAAAACATAGTATTTGGAACCTCCTTTTGTCGAAACAGGAGAAGGTCCCCACACATCAGAATGCGCAAGATCAAAAGGAGCATTAGAAAAAGAAACATTTTTATTAAATGGCAATGCTGAAAATTTTGCAAGTTTACAACCACTACAATCAGAAATATCATGACTTTCTAACTGCCCTAACGCCCCTGATGATACTAAAATCATTTAATGAGATGCAGAAAGATGACCTAAATGAGAGTGCCATAAATAATATATTGACGAAGAACAATTCAACCAAAACGTAGATATGTCCATACTAGAGGCTGCAACAGATTTTATACGTTATCCAAGACATAGAGTCCCCCTTCCCTACGGTGTGTCCTGATCACCTCGTGAGTTTAGTTTGCTGGTCCCATATAAAACAATCAAAAACAGAAAATCAAGCATCATATCCAGAATCACAAATTTGACCAATAAAAGCAAGATTCATAGTAAGACTCGGTATATAGTAAACATTAGACAATGAAACAGATGGTGTGACTACTAATTCAACACCTACTAATGGCATAGAACCAACATTAGCAACCATAATCCATTTTAAAGAATCAAGATATAAAGAAATAAACTAAGAGAAAAGATGACCCATATGATGACTAGCACAAGATTCCAAGATGATCCACTTGGCAAAAGCAATAAATGAGGATAACAAACCGTTACTTGGCAAAAGCAATAAATGAGGATAACAAACCGTTACCAGAAGAGGCTGCTAAGGCTTGGGGATGGAAGGCTAAGAGCTTCTGAAATTGCTCAATCAAAGATGGATCCAAAGAAGGTGCAACAACACCATTATTAGGCTAAGATTGTCGTTGCTGTCGTGGTTGTCGATTCTGTGAAGGATGAGGTGTATGCGGTTTCCCCGTAAGAACATTAGGACACTGAGATTTCGAGTGAACTTTCTGTTTGCAGTAAGCACACTCATCAATAGCAACCTTAGAGTAAGGCCTATTTTGAGTGCCGATAGATGTTGTGGTACGATGTATAGAAGCAAAAACAGAGGGCCCAACAATCTTCTTATCATCATGAGATTTCAAACGAACCTCTTTTAGTCTTTTGCAAGTAGTTTAACAGTAGAATCAACAGATGGTAAGAGATCATGATGCATAATTGAACCTCGCAATCCCTCAAAGATATGACGAAGTGCCATAAAAACTGAACTAAACCCTGGAGTCTCTCCTTGTTAAAATAAGGATCAAAACTGCAATGCTAAGTCAATGCTAACATATCCCATAAGGCTGACATAGCTGAATAAAATTCTTGAATGCTCATATCATTATGTTGAAGTTAACGAATATTTGTCTCAAGCTGATACTGTTTGGCAAAATTAGACTGTGCGTATAATCTAGCAAGATGATCCTATACCCTTAGCAGAGTCATATTTTGTAAACTGAGCCCCTATAGATGGGGTGACAAAATTATTAATCCAGGTTATATATAACCTTGAATTATCAACCTTCCTTGTATCCAATAACGCCGCATAATTCTCAACTAACAGTCCATTAACAAGGTTTTGTTTGGGTACCCGAAACATAACCCCACAACGATTTCTCCCACAATTTTTTTTTTTTTTTTTTTTTTTCATAACATAGCTCAATATGAATAATTTTACCATCTAACTCAACGCTAATGGATTGCAGCGAATTATCTTTACGATCAGCCACGATTACAAAATAACAAGTCAATCAAATACCAAACCTTAATACGAGTATCAAATAACCGAAACAAACAAACCCTAATAACGAATCATGCAGCTGAGACAAATCGAAAGTACGATCAAACAGAAACATAAACAAAACCAGACTAACGATTAGCAAACAAAAGTACGATCCAGGAAAGAAATCAGACTAAGCTATTAGCGATTAACAACCCTGAGGTTGTGATACCATGTAGAAACCAAAGACACTGGAAAGTTTTATTGAATTGATACACAACTTAGTGCATACAATGAGAATATATAATACAGACAAAGGGTAAAACCCTAGAAGCTAAATGGACTCGTGGGCCACGTATGGGCTAATATGCTAACAGATATACATGCTATAAAATCAGTAGAATCTGTTGGGATATTGGGAATTTATTAAAATAGTACTATTGATTGATTTTAAAGGAATGCTTGCATACGGTTTGAATCAGTTGAAGCTACGTGTTTCAGACAGTTTATTAGGAACACATACTATGTTACATTTTGATAATGTAATCAGTTCATGTGAATTTGGTGTTGTTTTAAATGCCTACTGATCTACTGATATTACTGTGTTATTAGCTTTATATGAATATTTGTTGTCGGTAGAAAATGTTATGATGTATTTTCTTGATACAGTACAATGCAGAGTCGTGCCGAAACCACATATAGCAGGGAAGAGTTTTAGAGTAAATGCATCTAATGTAGGTGTTGGACCGGGGGACTATGCAGGACGAGATGAAAATGGCAACCAAAATTTATCTACTAAGGGTCCAACTAATGATATGTGAGTTTTCTTCTAATCATCTTTGTTAGAATGAAAATTGCTGTCGTCCTTACAAATTTGGAATAAAAGCAGAACTTATTGATTCAAAATCTATTATAATCATGGTCCAGTTTTGATGATTTAGTTTCATACAATCCAAAGGGGTTCTTAGGCGATTTGAGTATGGGGAATAAATGAGCTTTTTGGGGCTGTGAGATTCATATCTTTTCTTGTTAAGACTTGATTACTACGTTGCTTGTTAAGTTGAGCATGATCTGCATCAACTTGAAATGACAAACTGGAGGGAAGGGCAAATGGTAATGGTCAAAACTAGCCGGGTTGGGTTGATAAAAACATTTCATGTTCAAATTTGTTATCTTTTTAAAATAAATTACTGTCCCAGATATGATTACACAAATTATACTGTTTAAATAACACGGAGTTGAACTTTTATTTTTAATTAGATGATTAGGTGGTTTTCATGTATTACAAGATACCTTGAGCGACTTTAGACCTCATCAACCAGTTTTTTTTGTGTGTGTGTGTGTGTGTGTGTGTGTGTGTGTAAGGCAATATATCTCATTGACCAGTTTTTGTTTAAACTAGTTTCTTAGAGACATTAACATTACCGGCATTGACTATTCGGCCATTTGTAAATACACTGGCTCAAAATCCACCTCTAAGTATCTATGCATCAACTTGAAGGATGCAAAGATTTTGTAGGACTCCTGTCTAGCAATCCCAACTCTTCAAAAGTTCTTTTGTTTGGCAGTAAGAAGCTTCCTGATAAAATTCCTTACCCGTCTCAATAGCCCTTGTGCTATCTGGATGTGCTTTAGTATTTTCAATAATCGCCTTTGGAAAGGGTGCACCTTGACTCTTTTGGCAGCGATAGCAAAGTCAGGCTTCACCGCTGCTTTTACATTGATTTTTGTTTCAGAAATTGGAGATAAGGTAACTAAATAATAACGACATACTTTTATAAACTTATATTGCCCTTTGCCCTATGTAACAACTAATATCCCTTTTTCTCTACTTGATCAGACATTTTTCATTGCAGCTTTATTGGCCATGCAATATGATAAGGGACTGGTACGATCTCCAAATATCTCCAATGTATAACTATTAGTATAGCTTGAAATTGCAACTTGTTTACTTATAAAATGGGTCAAACAAAAAAGTTGAGCTATAAGGGAATGGGTCTACTGGGTTGAAACTCGAAAGTTGTCTACAATGTATCATCACTGCTTGCAACCTCATAAATTGTTATTAACCTCAATTATTATTCTAATAATATACTTTTGCTAATCAACTTTAAAACATTTACTATTTATATGTTATTATGTGAAAAATGGGAAAAAGTTCCAGGCCAACCCGCCATATTGCTGCTTCTAATTATTGACTGTTTTACGATTACAATCAATGAGCAGGTTATCTTGGGATCAATGGGTGCTTTATCACTTATGACTGTTTTATCGGTCGTTATTGGACGGATATTTAATTCAGTACCAGCTCAATTTCAAACAAGTCAGTCATTAGTCTTTTTTCCATCCTTATGTCCTTTTTTGTTATATTTCTAATTTCTGTGTGGTTCTCTCAAACAGCATTGCCGATTGGAGAATATGCAGCAGTGACTCTATTGATGTTCTTCGGGCTCAAAGCTATCAAGGATGCATGGGATCTTCCATCAAATAACTCTAAAAATGGCGAGAAAAGCAATGAACTTGGACGAATTTGCAGAAGCCGAGAGCTAGTGAAAGAAAAGGTGATAGTCGCCCTTTTATCTTTGGTTATCTCTAGACTTGTATCAACAATGAGTTTATTTATATATTTGGGAATAAATGCAGGCGTCTAAACAGCTCAAAATCCATTTGAAATAATTTGGAAGTCATTTAGCCTTGTATTTTTGCGGTGGGTTTCTTTTATTTTCTCTTGTTGGTCTTATTTCTTAGCTATATGACATAATTCAGTATACCTGATGCTATGTGTAATATTAGTCTTTCCTTCCCGTTAGTGGGTTGTTTTAGAATTGTTGATCTTTTTTTATACTTGATGCTTGTGTAGGAATGGGGTGATCGTTCGATGCTTGCAACCATAGCTCTTGGTGCGGCTCAGGTATATCACTGCATCATGATTATTTGGTTTAATGAAAAGTGCTAATTTTGACCAATTTCGTTATGAATGGGTCAATATGGGTTGTGTTTATCTGGAATGGGTCGATTGGTTTATATTAACAAGAGGAACTCGTCAAACAGGTTAAAAGTAACCGAAGATAATTATATGTATACTACATCCTACATCGTTCAATTGATTTAGTAAGAGGAATAAAGTGATAACCTGGTCCATTTTGACCAATACAAAAAATAAAATAAAAATGACTCTTTTAACCTCAACCCCCGGACAATCGTGCCAACTGAAAACCACGAGTCACCTTTGTTTTGATACTTATGACAGTCTCCATTGGGAGTGGCAAGCGGACCATCGCTGGTCACCTGCTAGCAACTGCTACTAGCAGCCGTCGAGAGCATTTCTTGCCAATTATATTTCTGAGAAACTGGTACTTCTATCATTTGACGCACTATCTCACTTTTATATTCATTTGTTTCTATCAATTTGTTAAAATTTGTATGATGTCTGGACAGGTTGGGTATCTAGGCGGAGTATTATTTCTTCTTTTGCAGTCATAGCGTTTTTGGGGTATTTTAATGAAGTTGAAACTACCCATTTAGTAAGGTAGAGAGGTCAACCGCAGCTATGAGCATCTGCCTGGAAATATGATTAACAGAGTGGTCCTTTATGTGTTATATGTGCATTTCTGTATTGTCAGTTAGTTGATTAAATTGTTACATTTTGAATATGAACTATCAAAAATTAATTTTTAAGAGATTGGAAATCACACGTATAAGATTATCTTTATCAACAATCCAACCGTACATCTTTTATTAAAATATTATTTCTCTTCCATCTTTCTGCACAATCATACAACCAAATCCATACCATTTATCAATAACCCAACCTAAAATAATATAAGTATTAAAATAAAATAAAAAGTAAAGAAAAAAACAAATAGCCAAAATAAAAAAAACATGTGGCAGATTAGGGTTGTGATCTTGAGTTGTAATGTGACTTTGGGTTGGAAGGAAAGTTTGGATGGGAGTATTAAAAATTATTAATTTATACGAATAGTGTACTATTTGGGTTGGCAACCTAATTGATAAACGTAGTCTAATAAATAGCAAATTGATGAAAAAAAAAAAGAAAAAAAAAAACTTTTAGCAATTTCTTAATTCTAAAAAAGAAGTTAGCATTCTTCTGCTTCGCAAATTTTGTTGACTGTAAGAGCACTTGCTACCCTTGGTGTCTTGGAAATAGTGTTGACTACACAAAACACTCCTCGTTTATACATGGAATTGATCTACACATCGCATATTTGATCGTCTGACTATACGTTTGTGCATTCTGGGTTTAATGCATGCAATCAGAATGTCATAAATGTAAATTGATGCGTAAATAAACATACCTTACACTCTTTTGTAATGCATAACTTGACATCTCTACCTAAGAATAATGGTAGCATCTGCAACTACGCTCTTCTAATCATCAACATATCACATCATTATCTGAA